>JBBPMO010000200.1:0-39839 GCA_038090315.1 Xanthoconium stramineum | reverse complement strand
TGTCGTGCCAATTGGCATTAGTACTGTACAGTACACTTCCCTCTGTCAACTTGAATAATCTTCTAAAACCTAGCTTTAGTCGTGCACCCGAGCCATAACTGGTCCCATGCGATGGCACGAGTCATACACTGTGCCACAACTTTGAGTCATGTAAATAGGGGGCTTCTTAATAATTCATAACGCTCAAGTTACTCCTAACTCTGCAATCCAATCCAACCATCATCGATGGCGGTACGAGTCCCTGCAACACAATGCACCGATTCTCATCTGACACTCGATTGTCCTTCCAGAAAAAGAAAAAACCTCAATTCGAGGATCAGAAACTCCCAGTGAGTCACTCGCAAATTCACTGTCAGCCGAAACTCACCTCAGAGGCACAGTTTCCCGACCCCAAGGGGTGGACTAGCAAGCTTTTGGATCTTGAAGAAGTAAAACACTTGCTTGCCAGCCGTCTCGGTGTGCCAGCCAGTAGTATCGGGAACATTCTCAGAGATAGAGCATTTCCCTGCGAGGTCTTTTCCTATCAAAACTTGGTACAGCCCGACTTGGAGGTCTTCTATCTTTTCGATATTTATGACGAGGAAGTTTACCGGATCGAAAAGCCAGAGACACAGAGAGAGTTGTGGAAGGCGTTGGGGGAGGACAACTGGTTCGAACAACTTGTACGGTTGAAGGAGGTGTTCGCTTGAAGCTTTGTATCCTATCTATTCTTTACTTCTTGTCGCTCTAATAACGGGTGTTGTAATTTAGTGCGACGGTGGAAGTGCATGCAGGGATCGTGGGTCGGCATGTTAAAATGGCAAACCTTATCCGATCAAACCCTCGACCTGGCGCAAATCTAGCACCTCAAAAACACGTTTCACACTGAACCCATACTATTACTACTGGTATAACTTATCTTACCTGTTGTGAGTGCGAGCATTGTACTGAGCGTTACTGCAACAAATCGGCCGAGATTACTCATCTCCCCTCTTAACACCTTCAAGTTATCGACATCTATGAAGTTTTTCCTCGTGTAGTACTTACGTTGTTTCATCGGTACAGCCTCCTGTTTCAAGTTTTCGTTCAAATTAGAGTTCAGTCACCCTCGAACAGAGATTCCTGGAATGGTTCTTTCCTCTCGTATACTAAAAATTACTCTCTCTTAGTGTCGGCTCCATGAGCCCGCCAGATAAGGCGACATACCTCAACCACTGAATCAGTCCTATGACACCCCCCCTCTCTCTCTAACCCACGCCCACACTCGCCCACGCCGACAGGAAACACGTCCTCAGCCGGTCCAACATCGGCAAACGCACATACTGAACGTGGAACTGGTCCGCGCTGGACTACGCAAACACTGCGCCGGGGACAGCCTGGGAGGAAGTCATGATGTAGAGCACGAGATTGGAGGATCACGACATGAGGGAGGGAATCCGCGCTGGAGTCGGTATTAGGGGGACCATAAGAAAAGGTAAAAAGCTCGGAGACAAAGGTTCCCACAACCTGAAGCCTAAGCTTGTCGTACGCGTCCGGCAATCAGTGGGTCGTACCATCACACACGCTTGGGGACATAGTACATACCGTGACCCATGGCCAATGTCTCGCTCTCCAGTTCCACATTATGGCTTGCGGTCGGACGGCATCGACGCAATACATCATCCATGACGGGCATCCACTGCTGTACCCATCACGAGCGTGCCCGTGCGCCCACCGGCGCGCACGTAACTTGTTGGCAAGAATGAGAACGAAAGGAGAGACCTACAACCCGCATCCCCCCCGTATCTGCAGCATCAACGTGGACCCAACCCTTTTGCATGGGTATTCAAGAAGTGGATCCGTCTACCTCTTACTTCCTTGAATGGGCTCGTCTGCTCGACGCTCCAGCGGGCTTGTTGACCCATCGATGGTATCGGCAAATCTACTATTTTTTGACTTTGGTTGCCCGTCTGCGGTCAGATGCAGGCTCGAAGGAGAAAAAAAATAGAAAACCCACCTCGATAATATCCAACATGATTGTAAACTGGCTAGGAAAGAGATGAGAGGAGCTTGCAGCTTGATCATGAAGTGCAAAGGACAAAGTGCAACTTACAACTTATTACAAGGTCTGACGGATCAACACTCCCAGCAAGTACATATAAGTACATGCCAGGGGACACCAGAGTCGACGCACGCGGCGTTGGCCCGGCTGGTGAGCCCACTTAGCGCTAAGCGGGATCACCACGCCAGTACACGGCCTATGACCTGGCGTGGGACTTCGGTTCACCCAAACTACACGACGACGACTCGCCGGACGAGGTCCGAATCAACAGGGCACAGTCCATAAGTCTCAACCTCAATCCTCACATACACATTTGAAGTTCCAAGATGTAGTGTAACGGTTCTTGAAGCCGTACAAAGCCTCAGTGAGTCGAGATGTCGCGGGTGAAACCGATGAGAGAAGGAAGAAGAACGCAGACGTGATCCAGCGTTGCTGAAGGAGGAGGGCCCGGGATGGGGGATATTGAGAGGTCGTGAAGTCGAGGAGCCTCTGCGAGCGACGGATCGTGAGCAACGAAAAAGAGTCTGTGGATTGACGTGACTAGATAGACAGTTTTCGGCGATGAGCGCGACAGGTTGTACGAGTCAACAGCGAGTGCGACGACCAAATGATGATAGCAAAGCTAAGTAAAGAGGTAATGTTATGCTACTCCGTCTCCGCTAATTCTACGATGCGGCGGCCGATGTATTCATTACTACTACTATTGTATCTGTCTGTTACATGTAGACTCTACATGCAGCTTTAATAATCATCAAGGGTAGAACTTGATTGTTAATAGGGGTTTTTCATTGATTACCTGCATCCACTTCCAACACATATCACGTTTAAATTTAAACCATATTGGCATGTCATCCCAGCCATTCTATACCATCAATATCCTCAAGTCAATACAGTATTCTCCGTGTTCTCATAGCTTCTCTATTTGCTGAGCAAAGCTTTTTCGCCAGAGTGCTCTAGTTGAGATGTGAACACAACCACAGAAGTTGTTCAACAAACAGAAGATGTTGAACGATTTGTGGGATTTGACATCAGATCAAGTAAGTTGTTAAAGCTAGACAACCAGTGTTAGGTATTGATATGTGCTAGATTATTGAAAATTTCAGAGAAATCCAAACAGATTCAAGGAGGTACGGTGTCACAGATGATGCAGTCAACCAAATTCTCCCCAAGGTAGTTGATCAGATCCAATCTATGGTTGAGAGAGGGTAAGCTGCATTGTCTCTAACCCGTCACAACATCAACATCCTCTTCTCTAGGCAAGCCCCCTCCTTCCTTGATCCATCAATGATTCTACCTTTCCTAAACATTACCCTTGAGGTCAGAACCATGTTTGACCTCATAGGATGGATATTTTCTGTCACAACCGGTAAGATTGATTCTACAGCAAGCAAAAAAAATTATTACTTGCCACTGCTTTCTGTTTACTGTACGTTCTGTCGCCGACTGACAGAGCGTCTGAAGATACCAGGAGTGGATCCTGGTGATGGTGAGGTCCATAATGATCCTGCCGCATCTCACATTATATGGTTCACTAACCCAGAGGACGACAAGACATATGTCTGTCTCTCTGCAGCTCTCGATTGTTCCTCACAAGCATCCCAGGCAAGATATGGGACCAAGAAGCGGGAAATACGACGTGACAGAGCGAGGCAGTCGCAAGACATCCATTTGCTCCCTGGTGACGTCAACATTAATGTTATTCCACAGGGTGGCACTCAACTTTATGGAATGTGCGCGGAAACCGTCCCTTTCCTGTTTATTAAATCGTAAGTTACATTTTCCCCTTTGATTGGCTATGATTAATCACTTCAGTAGTGTGATGAACAGACGAACTAAGCAGACCTTCGATCACAATGTTGTTGGAGGTCTCGCCATTCGTGGACGTTCTTTCCTTCCCCAAACTGTTGGGGCACCATTCGCATCCTACAAGTCGGATACAGTCGAGGGAGCGTGTATACCACCGTGCGGAACTTGTGAGCGGTTGATCAGAAGTCCTCAGCTGAATTTCCAGGTCGGAAACTTTATGTAATCCCACCTTTTGAATCCAGCTATTCTTGTACTTGTAGTATCACGGACAGTCTGTATGTATGGGCTGTGTGGCGCATTGTAATTATGCGTCGTCGTGCATACCGTGCACCAACCCACGTCGACGGTGGCCGTGAGCTGCGACTGCCGTGGTCTATACCGCAAGAAAGGGTATCAAACCAGCGTGAATACCAGCGAGCAGATGAACGCACGGAAGAGACGTCTAAGACGCATAACTGGCTTCTCCAAGATCCCACCTTTTGTCCGTAGTGCGTCAATCGACAACGGATCACTGGTTCTTTGCGCCTTGCGCCTGGGCCACGCTCCCGGACGATAAACTGTCCTGGAACCGTCGTGGGTGCAAAATGGTCCTTAGAATGATTGAGGGGACGGCGGCTAAGGCGGCGGACGAGACGGTGGAACGAGATACGCATGCGAGAGAGTGAATGGATTGTAATTCGCGCTTCGCGTTCCTCTCGAGCTCTTTTCGCCGCACGGGAAGTGACCTGAATAAGTTTCAAACCCTGACCATCATCCCTCGCTGTAGACTGTCTGCGGACGAAGCACAGGATGACACACCTGCCGAGCGAATTTGGCCTTTGACTGCACTCTGTCATCCCCATCCATCTCGATGACGGTTTTTATGGGTGTTTCAGCATTGGACCCACCGATGTTCGTAATCCTTGTCCGTTGTCTATGACCTCGATTGTCCCGAGTCCATGATTCTGAAAGCGGGCCCCTGTAGCACGCTGTAGAGGGCGGTGAACGAGCCAGGGATGGACCTACTGATGGATGTGGCGCCAAAGTCGAGGCTGTTCTCGACGAGCCCTTTGACGGCCGTGTGGAGGTCGTCGACGATCTGCTTGTGATGCGGTGAACCGACTGAGCGTTACAGTAATCGCTCTGAAGATGGATTGTGGATGTCCTCATTCCGGTTTCCTGTGAGCCGGTGGCGCGCTGCACACAATAGTGGCGGTTCGCTTTTAATGTGCACACGAGGCGAACTGTAGGCCCATCACATCACCGCTCCCGTTTCCGTCTCCGTTTTCGCCCCTTGTCGCCGTCGTACATGATGCACACACACAATGACGTCCAGCTCACAAAGGAGATGCTCATCGACCTCCTCGACGACCTCCAGTACCGCACGTACCAGACGTTTGGCTGTCAGATTCGTCTCTTCGTCCACGGCGGGGCGGTGATGCTCCTCCACCCTGTCCTCTCCACGTCCTCCACCCGCAGAACGACGCGGGACATCGACTACATCAGGCGCGCGTTCGGCCACGAGTGGCGCAAAAAGGGCGTCTACGATGCTGAAGAGCGCCTCCAATCTTGCATCAGCGCAACCGCTCAGAAATTTCGCATCGGGTGCGTCCTCGTCGATCTCGCTGATGACGACGACAACGTCCTGAACGCCTCCCAGTACAGACTGGATGAACGCTGATCCAGACGTCGCACTGCCGTTTGCCCGAGAGTCGGTCACTTTTTCTTCATCGGCCACGAGGCGCCCACGCTGACGTTTGCTCCACGATTCACAGCCCCAAAGGTCACGTCTACGACCCGATTTACTATGACGCCAAGCAGCCAAATAACATAGAGATGAACACCATCTATTCATCGCACGGCCTCGTCTTGATCAGCGTCACCATGTTCTGGGGCGTCGCCCTCAAACTCGTCCGATACAAGAAGAGCGACCCCACCGACATCGTCGCCATGCTCCGCCACGGCACCAGACTCAACGGCGTACACTGGACGCCCCACGTCATGGAAAACTGGATCAAGACGCTGTGTTGGCCGATGGGCTACGACAGCTACCAGCCCCAACGCATCGACGAGCTCAGAGAGCGCATCCAGGACGCAGTACGGCTGCTCCAGAACTCGTGCGACGACTTTCCGTCCGGCAAGAGCTATGCGCCGGTACGGAAGCGGAGGCCTTCTATGCACGTCGTCCAGGAGCACCGTATGCTGAGTCCGCCCTCGCATTCGCACATCCCGCCTCATATCCAGCCCCTTCACATGTCCTTTGATCGCACTGCCATCCAGCGCCACTCTGCGTCGCATGTTCTGAGCCCGCTCAGCAGCCCAACCGACTCCCCCCACGCTCGCATGCCAGAACCCTGGTTCTCCCATGCTCCTGTGATTCCCCACGGCCGCGCATTCTAGAATCACGCGTCGTTGATCGATGCTCCTAATACCACATCCTACGTTCCCAAGTACGATGAAGACACTGAACGCATCCAGCATCGATGTACAACCAAACACGCTGTTGTGTATCAACATGCATCTGTTCCCACTAAACACCTTGTATTATTGCGTATACCTTTCGTTTTTCTTGCTGCTTTCTATACATTCATACTCGTATGTGTACATCTACCTTGCTCTGGGTTTCTAGATAGATAGATTCCTGCGGTGAACTCATCATTTTCTATTAACTCGCTATCGATGAGCTGTACTATTATTACCCTAGCTTACTATAGGCTACAGGACGGACTTAAACGTATATATACTTATGATGCCCGGTCATTCTAGAAGCGCTTGATAGCTCCACCATCTGAAAAGCGGAGGTTATACCACAGCAGCATGGAGACCGAGGATCATGATCATCGTCGATGTGAGGCGCGGATTCATTATGCTGTGGGTACGATCCCACGTATGTTCTCAGGAACGAGCTCTACGGGTAATTTTGCAATCCTGTCCATGGGTGCGCGCTTGGCGAGAGCGAGGAGGTTCATGCGGAGGCGTTTCACTAGTGGATCTTCCTCCGTGTCCGCGTCGGGTTCCGTCTTGGGTGGAGACGGGGACGGGGACTGTGATGGAGATTGACTCGAATTGGCATCAGGGTCCACATCCATCGCAATCGCATCTGCTTCCTGTTCTTCAGCGATAGGGCTATCTTCCACAGCCTCCTCCTTTACTGCCACATCCCCATCTGCACCGTCGGTGCCTCCAGACACGGCTTTGTTCACCTGCGCGCCCAACTCCTCAATCATTCCAACACCCCACATCAACGCACGCTCGATCTCAGCGTGTTCCCCTCCTCCGGGACCACCCTCAAGTATACCCACTTTTGCGAGTTCCTCCGGCTGTCGGATGAGCGTCGCCATATCCAACTGTTCCTCAGACCACGCCTTGAACGCTGCTACGGCGCGCGCAGCACTCGGAAGTTCGGCCATGCGTGTGTGAAACAGCGAAGCGGAGCTATCGTGACGGAATGGGAATGGGACACCAGCGGGACCGATAGCGGCCGCTGCAGCGGGGAGAAAGACGTCCCGTAACCATCCGTGTCGGCCGCGCGTCACCATGTCGACGAGGTTGTCCTCGACGTATTGCGCAAGTGGCGCACCGAGCGGGAACGCTTCGTCGGGTTTTTCTTCCGGGGGCGTACGTGGGGGCTTCACATCCGCTTCCTCTGTCACATCTCTCCGACCATCGTCATCACTGGCTTTATCCTCATCTGCGTCCGTGTCTTTGCGCACGGCATTGAGATAGACGGATGGCGCAACGAACTCGGCGAGACTGCGCACGTACGCGTACCCGTCCACACCGCCATAGACGACGTCCCTCAGGTAATCCCATCCATCCTCCGCACGTTCGTCCGTCCAGAATATCTCATCCTTTACATCTGGTTCGTCCTCCTTGGCCTCGCGTTTCCGCTTGAGGCCCCGATGTTCGACCGTCGACCGTATCGTCGCAAAAAGTTGCGGTTCAGAGCCATATAGGTACGCCGCAGCGCTCGTCCCCGCACCGCCTACCATGCCACATGCGTGTGGACTTGCAGCAGAGGCCGCGAGCTCGCCAAGAAAGGTTGCAAAGGTCCCATAGTCCGTTGACCCTGCATCTCGTGGGACCTTCCAGGTCGTCTTTGTATCATCCACTGATGGGTCGGCTTCCTTGTCCTTGGCTCGCGAACGTGCGGGGGCGTTACGTACGATCGTCCAGTGTCGTCGCTTTTTAGGGGGATGCGTTGAAGGAGCGGAGGTAGAGGCTACGGGAGTGGGCTGTGCGAGAATGTTTGAGAGGGTTGACAAAACGGGGATTGGACGATCGGAGGGGGTAGTGATGGGTATAGATACATGTATGCGCGGTTGAGACATCTGAGATTGAGGTCGAGAGCCGTCTGTGGTCGTTGTCGTGAATGTAGATGTGGATGGAGGTGGATAAAGAGCGGTGACTTGGGGACGTGAAAGTGATTCGGGTGCCAGTACATTGAGAACCGAGAATGGGTCTTCCACTGAAATACGAAGAAAGTTGGAGTGTCCAAGCGTCAGTATTTCCTCGATAGACGGATGAGCTCACTCTCTGAATAGTCAAGACTTCCATCTGCCTGAAATGGTGGTCCTTCCTTCTCGAATCGGAGGCGCTCCTTTTTCGTCCTATACCGTTTTCCTATCGAAATAAGTTAGTGGAAAGAAGCATGGGAAGATGGGGAAGGCGCACCTTTGATTTTGAGTGCGATCATCAGCTCAGCCCAATCGCTCCCAGCCGGAAATGCTGCCACCCCATCCTTGGCTCCAGGCATCCTTCCATCTGGGTCCAGGCCCTCCTGCAATGCCGTCTGTGTGTGCTTTTTATACGGACCCCTCGGACCTCTCCTCCCTGTCCCAAGGGTTGGTGTCTGTCCTGGAGCAGGCGTCATCGATGGTCCACGGCTCCCAGGAGCCATACTCCCATCGAGGTCCCTTGGCGTAGAGACCTCGTCGTCGATGTTCACGGGTAACTGTGAAGTAGACCCATCGTCGTCTTGTTCAATGTCGATGTTCCAATCCGTCTCGTATTCGATTACATGTGCAGAGGCCCTTGAGATGTGATCGAGGCCCCATGCTTCTATGCGGTCCGCTTCGGCGTGGTAGATCGACCCAGGAGGATTGAACGTCTTTGCATTCGTCGTTACGAGTCGAAAGTCGTTCTGTCGTGAGGTGTGAGCCACCGTTGAGAGCGAGACCAGACTACACGTACAGAAAACTCTTCCAGGGAACGATACTTTCCCTTGGTGACCTTGATGGTCATCGTACCAAAGTCCATCGGGTTCTTGACCACGTCCGTATACCCAGGGACCTGTGCCAGGTCCACAGGATGAATGAAAAATGCATAGTCGTCCTTTCTGCCTCCATCGTCAGCGACCCCACTCAAGTAAAACCCGACCACACCCTCACTTTTTTATCTGCGTGATCAACTTTGTCAGGACCTCCTTGAGCGGTTTGAGCTTGAGCGGTCTCGGAACTTTGGGCTGCTGTTCGACGTCTGGTTTTGACTTTGACTTTTTGCCTGCGTTGGCTGCTTTTAGGGCGCGGAGGGATGGAAGGACGAGGGTGATGCCAGAGTGTCCATTTGGCTGGCTCGTCGACGTTGACGGTGAGTTTTCGCCTCCAACCTCGAAATCGTCCATCTCGACCGACTGGGAGACAAATTATTCAGCCAACTGCCTCACTGAGTGGCGCGCCGAGAACATACCTTTTATAGAACTATCTCCGAGCTCTCCTACCACCAGTCAGCTGAACAAGTTAGCATGGTATGTAAAAACACAGGCCTGCATGATGGTCAGCAAACTTGTGTTAGCATTCGCATACTGGATCAGGTATAATTGGGCGCTGTTCTTCGTCTCGATTCTGATGGAACAACGCGACCCTCCCGCAGCGTACTCGTGCACCGCCCGACGACAACATGGCGTGCTCATAGAGCCGTGGTCCTGTGCTCTCTCCTTCTTTGCGTCCACATTCTCCACCCACCTAACAGGTATGCTCCCTGTCCTCTGGTCGAGTATTCTGGTTTACATTCGTACAGCTGAAGCACATTGCTAATGTCTTGCACCAAAGTCACCCTCCACCGCATTGCACTGCAATGTTCGCCGAAACGGTTCGGCAGATCCGTCGCCACAAACAGCCTCGCAGATCTGCTCCACACCCGCTTCGAGGAGCAGGGACGTATTTCAGACCTTGACGAAGCACTTGCCTTGTATCGAGAGGCACTCGAACTTTGCTTGGAAGGGCATCGCGATCGGGCACTTTTCATGGACAACATCGCGAATTGCTTGCACGCCCGTGCAGCCCAGTTTGGAACACTTTCCGACCTCGACGAGGCACTTACCCTGTACCGCGATACGTTGAAACTTCTCCCTCAGGGGCATCCTGATCGAGCTCTTTCGTTGGCGGGCGTTGGGAATTGTCTCTACACCCGTTTCGTCCGCCTGGGAACGCTGTCTGACCTTGACGAAGCTATTTCCCTACACCGCGATGCATTGCAACTTCGCCCGGAGGGACATCCCGATCGCGTCCTTTCATTGGGCAACATCGCCATTTGCCTCCATGTCCGCTTTTCTCATCGCGGAGCGCTGTCTGACCTCGACGAGGCACTTACCCTTGGACGTGAGGTATTACAGTTTCGCCCGAAAGGCCATCCTGATCGAGTTCATTCACTCTGCGACATTGCGGAGTACCTTCATGCCCGTTTCACCCAACTTGGAGCCATTTCCGACCTTGACGAGGCAATTGCCCTCGAACGCGACATGTTGGAACTTCGCCCGAAGGGACATCCTGATCGAGCTATTTCATTGAGCAACATCGCAAGTTCCCTTCACACCCGCTTCGTGCAGTTTGGAGCACGTTCTGAGCTTGATGAGGCAGTGGCTCTCGAACGGGAGGCATTGGAACTCCATCCGCAAGATCATCCTCAGCGAATTTTTTTCTTGGATAACCTCACGAGCTACCTGAGTGCTCGTTTCGCGCACCTCGGAACCCTCTCTGACCTCGACGAAGCACTTGCCCTCCAGTGCAGTGCGTTGGAACTTCGCCCACAAGGACATCCTTATCGGGCTGTTTCACTTTGCAATGTCGCGGATTGCCTTCATACCCGTTTCAAGTATCTCGGTGTGCTGTCTGAGCTTGACGAAGCGCTTGCCCTTTATCGCGAGGCATTGGAACTTTTCCCGAAAGGGCATCCCAGACACCATCTCTCAATGCTCGATGTCGCGCGTTGCCTCCACACCCGTTCTATCCAGCTCGGAACGCTGTCTGACCTCGACGAGGCAGCTGCACTCGCACGCAATGCCTTGCAACTTTACCCACAGAGTCATCCCAATCGAGCTTCAGCTCTGGGCATTCTTGCCCAATGCTTCCATGCTCGATCCAAACTCCTCAGCGTGCATGGCAAGAATGATCTGGAGGAAACGTTTGCCGTATACTCGCAACTTTCCGACGCCTCTCAGGCGGTGTCTCTTGCCGACCTTCAGTGTGCCAAACAATGGATCGAGGCGGCCGAAGAGTGTGGACACAATACCACGGTTTTGGCCTACAAAACATTCATGCGCTTCAGTACTCAACAACTTGTTTCCTTACTTTCTCTGCCTCGTGGCCTGGCGCTGCTCAAGAGGCTTACGGCATCAACAGCTGTTGACGCGTTCTCTGCCTGTGTTCGGCATGGCAACGTTATCAATGCAATTGAACTTCTTGAACAAGGTCGCGGGGTCTTCTGGAGCCAGTTCTTCCGTCTCAACCCTCTTCTTGACGAAGTGGTAGCATCTGGTGACGCAGGCAGTGAATTGGCAGATAGGTTCACCCGCTTGTCCTCTTTGCTCCGCGTCGTGCTGGATTCCGCTCCTAACGCCGAGCCTCGGTACGACCTGGCGTGCGAATTAAACCTTCAACTCCAGGAAGTCGTTGCTGACATTCACAAGTTGCCTGGTCTTTCTCGCTTCCTTCAGCCCCCACTTTTCTCAGATCTCCGAATCGCAGCTGCGGAAGGACCCGTCATCATCGTCAACGCCAGCCAATACGGTTGCGACGGGCTTATCGTTCTTTCTGACAGAGATCCGGTCCACGTCGCTCTCCCCATCACGAAGTCTCGCGTCTCTGAGCTATCTTCGGAGCTCCAGTCCATGATATCACGTGCCAAATTTGGGAATGTGACCACGGACATTTTGGTGCTGCTACGAGAACTATGGGACGTGGTTGTTTTCCCGATCGTCAGAGTCCTTGAGGAGTTTTGTACCCCTGGATCGCGCATTTGGTGGTGCCCGACCGCCGAGTTCTCTCTTCTTCCATTGCATGCTGCTGGCTCGTATACGGAGGGCTAGCCGATACTCTCAGATCTTTATATTCCTTCATATACACATTCCTTGATAGCCCTTGTTCGCGCTCGAAAGGAAAAGCCATCGGTTCCGTCCTCTGAAAGACAAGGCTTCTTGTTTGTAGGGCATGCTCAGGCTCAAGCTCCAGGACAGAAGGAATCCATTTTGGTAAACTCCGAACTGTCGACCATAGCGCAACATATCGGCTCTGTCGCCGCGTTCACTTGTGTTCAAGGCAAGGATGCGACCGTCGCCAAGGTCGCGCAAGAACTCGACAAGAACACGTTCGTCCACTTTGCCTGTAATGGGATCACGGATTGCGACCATCCGTTCAAATCTGGGTTTGCTCTGGGCGACGGACGGCTGGAGGTTGAGGACATCATGCGACGCGACGTCCAGAAGGTGCAGTTTGCGTATCTGTCTGCTTGTCGGACGACCGTCGGGGTCGGGGAGAGCACGGACGAGGTCATACCTCTCACCGCAGCGATGCAAATTGCCGGATTTCATTCTGTGATTGGGACGATGTGGGCGGTGGATGATGTGCATAGCGGGGAGATTGCATTGAGGGTTTATGAGAACATGGTGGATCAGTCTGGCCGGCTGGATCATACTCGGGCGGCGCTGGCATTGTACGAGACGATGAGGAGCATTCGTTTGAGCATACCATTTGACCAGTGGATTTCCTATGTCCACATTGGAGCCTAGTGGTTCCTACTTTCCGGTGCGTACGCAAAATTTTCCACGTACATGTTCCTCAAATTTACCCCGCCATGATTACATTCTAGTACATCGTTGTATATCCTCCGGACTTATCTAGGGGAGACTAGGCCGTGCCTGAGTCACCCCGTAAACAGAAAGTTCGAATGACGATTTATTCCACGTCGCTATATTGGTGCGACGTGGAAAGGATGTTGGCGTTCTGGCTTTTTGCGATGATCGGGATGGAAAACAAAATGACACAGACCGTGCTCGACGTGGGAGAAAAGGAATATATCTGGTACAACAACCCACAAGCCAGGTCTCAGCCGACTTACCGCCGTTACCAGTCAGCGCTCCACATGCTCGATATTGCACCGCGACATCCAGTCAGCGATAAGCGACATTGTGCGAGGTTTACAGTGAGATAAGGCCACCATATCTTCCAGTTCTCAGTTCAGGACATCTGCATGATCGCTGGTCTATTTTGAATCTGCGTTTTGCAATCCGTTCCTCTTCCAAGAGACACATGTATATGATTTCTTCCACCGCTTCAGTGGCCAGTCGAATTGTCTCGTTTCAAGTGAGGCTTCGACTGGGCCACCGTGACGTGAACACGACCCACCAAAACTTCAAGAGTTTTCCGCTGGCAACTCGTCACGGATGTATAGTGGCAGCGAAAAGCAAAACCCGAACTTCGGAAGGTGCGGAAATCGCAATGTAGTAACTTTTTTTCTGACGCTGTCAGTTTCACGCCTTGGGGGCACACTCGTTGTAGGAGCTTGACAGCGGCACTGATTACGACTTGAGATAATTTTTGCACGCTGAGGCTGGCCTTAGAGGTTGGTTCAGCATGTTATAGGCTCTGACCGCTCGATATTCTCCAGCAGGACAAATATTTGGTTCAACATGCGTAAGAAAACCTGATTGTCTCTCCTCGCTCAACTCTTCTCCACAAATGACTATGGGACGAGAGATCTAAACAAGGGCTTATCGCAATCGATCGGCAGTTGTAGATGACAGTCTCCAAAGCCATCAACGTGCGTCCGCATACGAAACGCTGCTAGCAGAATGCATATAAAGGTGAGGCTCCGCTGAAAGTTGCGACTCAGAGCCTCAGACATCTGGTGTTCTTTTAACCACCCACTTTGCATCCGCTATGCTCTTCAATCTCGCTCTCATCTCCGGTTTCATCATCGCTCCTGCAGTTCTGGCACATCTCTGGTCCGGGTTTCCTGACCGTGTCCAGCTGTCTACCTACGATGTCACTGACGGAGTCTTATACAACCCTTACTCGTCTGGAGCTATGTGGAACGAGCCTTATTATGTATGTCGTCAGTTCATGGACCTTGTCTTAATCGATCTCATTCCATTTTGTCACGACGGTCGACAGGGTTATTTCGAACTCGTCGCTGGTATACTCCAAGTTCCCGCTCTTGATATTTCAGTTGACGGCTATGCCTATGCATATGTTGCTATCGGCGGCTACGGCGACACATGCTCCAGTACCCTTGAGGCCGGGGTCATCTTGGGTATTCAAGACAGTGAGCCCTATTACCGAGGTGAAGGTCGTTAAACCATCATCCACGGACCACGTCACCCATTTTTTTGCTTGTAGCTTATTACCACTGGTATCTCGATGATACGAGTTTTCCCGATGAAGTGGGCTTTCCCAACATTACAGTCTCTGCTGGAGACTCCATCGATCTTTTCGTCTCTTCGTCTTCGGATATGACCGGTCAAGTCACGTTCAATAATTACAGTCAGAACCAGACGGTGACCGTGTCCCTTACATCTCCTCGTGTGATCTGTGGGATGTCCGCATGGTGGATTGTCCAAGAGGATGTCAATAGCCCTCTCGCTCTTGGAACGGTGAACTTTACAGATGCCGTGGCCCTTGGCCCTTCTGATAGTTATGCGATGTCCCCTGAGGGCGCCACTACCATCATCATGCAGGACCAAGACCAAAGTCTGTCCTCTGTCGTGACTGGGGAAACTTATATGGTGATAACCTATCTCTTTTGATGGAAAGAGATGATAGACCATGTTCAGTGCTTGTCGATCATATGCCCTTATCTCTTCTTTGTGTTCCCTCTCCCCATTTATTTAATACCTTTTCTCCAGAACCATTGCGAGTTTTACTTCCGTACTTTCAATGTAATGAGTTCTAGGCTTTCACGAGTTTTCGTTCACGTGTTCGTAGCTGGTCCTACATTACATCCGTGTTCTGCAGTGCCGTCCATTCCTCTTCTAAGACACCCAGGTATATGATGTCCTCCCAGCAACCTTCAGCCCAATTGCCTCGCCGTTTCCTACCCTCTTCCTTAAAACCGCTGGACAGAATACAAAGTACATTTGGTTTCTTGTAACATTAGATGTCAGACCGTATCCTTACATCTTTGTATATAATCTCCGAGCCGCAGTGTTTCCTTCAAGGACGGACAACGACACACGTTGTAGGCCGAGCGCGCGAAACGCACGACCAACAGTGAACGTGGCAGCTTCCGTCCCATACCCTTTCCCTCGAAACTTTGGAAACATGGATATCGAGAACTCGCCGTCCCTGTTCTTGTATTCAGGTATCCTGACCATACAGTGTCCCACGAACTCTCCAGTGTCCTTTATCGCGATCGTAAACCAGAGGGCCGAGTCTTGCGCCAGGTTGCGCAGAAATTCCCTGTATTTTGGGGGGTGAGGGATGACGGGACCGAATGTTTTGCCTCGTAGAACGGCTGCATCATTGCGCAAAGCTAAAAGGGAATCTAGGTCTGAATCTTGGAAGCCTCGAAGTAGAAGGCGGTCGGTGGTGAACATGGGAGATCTACAGGTGGGAAAGTTGAAGTGGGATCAACAATTGCATATTGCTTACGTGATTGATCAGTATGTAAACGTTGTCCTTGCAGGCTGCCAATGGCTTGGTCAAACCTTGCAACAACGCGGCGAGCGTCAACACTCAGTACTCAGCGTTGGTCAAGTAGAGCAGCTTTCTTTCCTTATATCTCAACCACAACCCAAGTTTATCAGCAAATCGGACCATTAACCAACCAAGGCAAGTCAGATACCCCCTATTCCGTGGTAAAATGTGGAAGAGGGGCTATTGCACTCCTCTTTTCCTCTACGACTTTTCCTCCGTTCACAGGAGACTAATGCCCCTACTTTCACAGTTACTGAAATCCATGGCCCAAACGTCTTTGAATGGGCCTGTCTGTGACAGCCCCATGGGTGACGGTGGCCAAGTCCCCTCTGCATCTCCACCAACTCCCCGGCCTTTGAAAGGCCGTAAAAGGTTCTCAGCAGATCTCTCCGAGTTGATTGCACACCCGGAATTGATTTCCTGTTCGGGAGGGTGGTCAGTGAGGAGTGCGTTTCCTTTGTCTTATATGGATGCTTCTCCTATCTGACTTGAACGTTGTGATCCATCTTGACAGGTGTGAAGCGTGGAGACGAAGAGGCAGCCTTGGAGGTCGTTATCATTAATCAGGAGGAAGGAAAGGCGCAAACAATCGTTCTGGTTGTCTCTGGCAAGTGCTCCACATGGTGCCCTTGCGTTAAAGTCGTATAACAGCTCCGTAGATTCCTCCCAGTATCCTAATGAGCACAGTTTCTTCGGGTATTCCCAAGACGCAGGAGCTTTAGAATCGGACATTGCTCGCGTTATCGACAAGCTACCGACGAAGATAGGTTGTACGCTGCGGGAAGTTGCAAAATTCTTCGTCGAAGCCATATCTCTCGGGGATAGTTACGAAAGCGACGATCCAAGCGATAGTTATGATGATGACGATATCACGATGTTTGACGAGGAGCTTGAGCCAGCTTTTCTAGGTCGCTCTCAAACTTCCCAAATATCACTTGATCATCTTATGAGGTACACTTGCCCGACATCGCACGGTTCCATGTTAACGACGGTTCATAGGGATTTCGTCGGGGTCAAAGCTGCGGGATACAATCCGGGTATCATATGGACAGGAAGCAACAACTTCATCCTCTCTGTATCTCTTCCGGTCTCGGATCTCTTTCAACACATCCTTCCACATGCACTACTCGCTTGGGACCGACACTTCCTAGAACCAGGGTCTCATTTGACTCTCTTAATATCAGGATTCAGGGACGTTTACCCCGTCCCACAACAGGACGACATGCCCACTGCAAATGTCCATGCACCGGCTTTCAAATTCAGAGTCGGCCTTACGCAGCAATACAAGCCTTCCAAAGACAATGCCGTAGCCGCTTTTCGCGAGTACATTGTGCACGACATAGACAAGGACGGAAAAGATGTCACAGCTGACAATACCACGGACTCGGATATGATGGACCCTGCAAACGATCCAGATCCAGGTAGGCAGATCCCGTCGTGCTCTTCATAGGACTCAAGGTGTATGTTTCCCATTCAAGGCGAGTTTCGGAAAATGAGTTTAAGTGCTTCGCTCGAATCACTGCTTGCTCACCAGTTGTTCCACTTATTGTGGCTTCGACGAAGGTTTAACCTTGGCTGGGCTGGTGCAGAAGAACTCTTGTGGCAAGCAGAAACGACGCAAAAAGACTATATCACAGTATTCCAACAAAAGAGAAAGGTACCCTTGAAGCTGATCACTCTCAGGACGCCTTGAGCTCTGACGTACGCACAGGAATGGGAAACAGCCGAGTTGGACGAAAGGAAGTTGTCCGAGTCGAACAACATGCCGAAGGACCCGATTGACGCCAACTGCTCCGAAATGAATTTCCCCAAGATTGCGTTTGCCTTCTTGTTACGTAGACTAACGGTATGTCCCAAACCTCTCTTCGCAGCGATCTATGTTTGATATCGATGCCTGCGTCTAGCTCTGTACACGACATTGCGTCGTCTGTCACAAGAAATTTGGAACCCACCAAGCACTCCGGCCATACGTCTGTGACTCTGGGCTTTGTATATACCAATATTATTCATTGAACCTTGGTCCATCCGTCGAGGTTTGTTCATCATTGTTCAAATGGATGTATTCTCAGCCCAACTTTCGTCTGCAGCACGAAATCATCACTAACACTGGAGCGGTAGATCTACTGGTCTCACTCGCATACGTTTCTGCGGCAGAAGGTGTGCTAGATGAGCCGTTACCGCGTGGCATGGGACTGCGCGTCCGCAGACCAGCGAATGCCACGACTCAGGTCGACAATGATGGTCTGTGCGAGCTTGATTCGCTGAGTCTGCCAGAAGTAGGTGGTCTCAACGGGCCTTGATCTGACCGACTCATTGACCTATCTCATTAGATGAGAACAGCGATTAAAGAATTGTTGTCGTCGTTACCACCGGTAGGTGCTCTGGACCGTAGATAGATTTTACTGAGCTCCCCGGCTTACGGTCGAGTGTAGATTAAAGAGATGAAGGAGTATTTACAACGTCAATATTCCACTGGCAACGCGAAAGCGCGGTTGAGGGATATCGATCCTAAAGTTTTGCCTGCAGCTTGGTCTGTTCTGAGGTGGTAAGAGTCGGGAAATCTCTGATTCTTGGGGAAATGCTGACAAGAAGTGTAGGTGTGTTGCTTCGTGTACCGCTCACATCCAAGAGTTGACAGACCCGGAGGATCGCCTCAGAAACCTAGGTCAGTGATTGTTAGCGGACGGGTGGTCATCCAACTTGGACTCCAACACATTGCACTAGGCAACTGTCGACAGTTTCGTTTTTTGGTTGGAGCCCCTGACAAAGAAAAGAAGTTCCTCAGCGCGAAGCCTGAGGA
Source organism: Xanthoconium stramineum (assembly GCA_038090315.1). Classification (NCBI taxonomy): domain Eukaryota; kingdom Fungi; phylum Basidiomycota; class Agaricomycetes; order Boletales; family Boletaceae; genus Xanthoconium; species Xanthoconium stramineum. The sequence goes on along the minus strand of JBBPMO010000200.1, from coordinate 21,325 downwards.
TCGCCCGGCGCTCTTCGTAAGTACAAGCCACCGGCTAGTCGATCTCACTGACAAAGATCGATTAGGCATTCCACGGTTCTCCTCTTCGGAACTGGCACTCGGTAAGTCACTCGGCAGTCATCGTTTTCATTCTAATGACCACCTGTCGGATAGATCATCCGACATGGACTGTGGTTTAAAGATATTGTGCATGGACGAAGTTATGGAAATGGTAAGAAACTTGAGGTGTTCCGTTCCTTTTATGCTCCAGCACCCATAGACGTTTACAGGTGTCTACTTCTGCCAGGACGCCTCGGTGCCTTTGAAAAGTTACGCTCAACCTAGTTCAACGGTGTGGAGGAATAGCATGGTAAAACCTTCATCGTGTTGCACCCTCGCGGAAATCGCCAATCTCCGCGAAAAGTTCGTATGGAATGGTCCGCCGTACTTTGTCGTGGATAAAACAGAGTGGATTATGTGGTCAGCTTGCATCCATCGGAGCTGCTATCTTTCACGTGCTTACCTCGTGGACAGCCGTTACCTACTTGTTCGAGTTGCGACTGAAGGGACACCCCACGGGGTTGAAGTGCTGCCTACGGAAGAACTCAAGGTGGGGAAGTATCTAAAACAAGAGCAAAACCTCTCGACGAGTTTGGGAGCGGTAGCAGTTGATATCCCACAGCCGTCATATCAGCTTGACAAGCTCGTGGGAGCTTGTGTTTTCGCACGGAAGGACATTGTTTTCGAGGCCGAAGACCGTGCCATCTTCGAAGGACCCAAAGAGGAGCGGCCTAGTTCGGAAGCCAGCGCAAGTTCTTCAAAAGAAGTCATTGCAACTACTGGCACGGAAAAAGTGTCGACTGTCCCCTGTAAGGTATGGACACCGAACGAAGAGTGGATCCAGCGGAACGCGACGGATCTGCTTCCCCCTCCAACGAAGTCTTCGATAACTGCCTCAGTGGCACTGCAAAGGGAATTCAGATCGATAATGCGCGAACAAACCGCGGCGCAGGAGAGAAATGATCTGGGGACGCTGGGATGGTACTTGCCCCCTCAGCATAACGAAAACAATCTCTATCAATGGTTAGTGGAGCTTCATTCGTTTGACCCGGAGCTCCCGGTCGCCAAAGATATGAAGACAAAGTAAGTTCCTGGTAATCTAGCCTCGAGCACGATGCCTGACGAGATGCAGAGGTGTTGCCTCGATTGCGGTGGAAATTAGGTTCCCACCTAGCTTCCCTCATGCCCCACCCTTTTTCCGTGTAATTCGACCACGTTTCAAACCCTTCGCTCAGGTAAGGGCTCGAGTGCTTATCGTATTCGATCTAGATAACGTGTGTGTAGGGAGGTGGTGGCCATGTGACAATCGGTAAAGCTCCTGTTCAGCTAGAGTTTAATCAACGGGTAACACTTTGCTAGGTGGCTCCATCTGTATGGATTTACTGACCTCAGATGGTGTGTTGGGCATGCTTCGCTTTCTATGACGTGGCGCTGAGTGTTGTTTCAGGTTGGCTGCCGAGCTATTGGTAAGTTTGAGTGATAAACGAGAACTGGCTGGGTTCATCCGATTTCGCCAGCGTGTCGGCGGTATTGTTGCAGATCAAACTGGCCATCTCATCCACGACGCCGTATCCTGCCCGGCTGCAAAGCGACTGGGATAAGTGAGTCTTTTTGCTTCTCGATCTACCTGTTGGCTTATTTGGGATCAGGGCATACACCCCCGACGAAGCATTTAATGGATATGTCCGAGCGGCGAACTTTCACAACTGGAAGGCGAGTTGTCGGTCTCGATGTGCGAAGTTTGTTTTGCTGACGCTTTTACAAAGATCAAGAATCAAGAAGAGATTCGAAGGCTAGTGATCGCAAGCTGATGGAATGTGCGACTAGAATAGACTATGTAATTTTTTCTCTGACCCTGCCGACCAATCTGATTGTGCCTCACCTGAGCCGTTTGTCCTGACGACGAAGTTGTGATTGGTTAGCGAAACGAGGTGGCTGGGGTCGTTTTTGTGACCGTGCGGCTGAGTTCGAATGTCCCGCTCTCATCGTCGTCGTTGCGGCCGTCCAACAAATCCTCTCTCTGTCCTCTCTTTTTCACGCCCTTCCTTCCCACCAGCCCGCCCTCCGTCGCGGAGCCGCTCCTTAACTTCCAAAGGGCCTCGAACCCCTTCTGATCACTTCGCCCATCTACCAATATGACCAAGAGATCAGGTCTTGCTCGTGTCCGCGTCGGACTCGCCGGCGCTCACCACACCCTTCACAAGCGCAGCTGTGGGTAGCTTATTCCTAGTCTCTGTATTCCAGTCGTGACGAGTCACTTTCTAGCTTGCGCTACTGGCGGATTCTATACCAACCCGACCACAGGATCGGTCGTCGCGAGCGAGAAATCCCTCAATATCTCCTGGGACACATCATGCTTATCCAACACGGCAGCGGTCGATATTTATCTCATTGCGCCATCCCTCGCCAGCAGCCGTATCCACGAATGGCAAAACGTCAACTATGCCTTGGGTAGCTACGAGACCACCCTCGAGCCTAGCTGGTGGAACGCCTCGACCTCGATACCGCTCCAGCTGTCGATCGTCACTGCTGGTTCTCAGCCCTTCCTCAGTCCCTTTCCCGCTGGACCTGTATTCACCGCGACCTATTCTGCCCCTTCGTCTGGTTCCACGCCCGCCGATGCCAGCCCAAACAACCCGAATTCTGTCACATATGTCAACAACTTTCCCACCAACAGTTCTCTTTCAAAAGGCAAAATCGCAGCAGGGCTTCTCGTCCCACTCTTTTTGATCGGCCTCGGGATTTACATGTACATCAGGAGGAGTCGTGCCAAAGGCAAAGAGAAGCGCAAGCGCTTCTCGGAAGCGGTCGACAAGCGTATGTCGACCATCTCTACCGATTGGAAGTCGATCACTCCCGCTGGAGCCACTGCCGCGATTCGCAACAGCATCGCTGTTGCAAGCACGGGAAACCGTTCCTCTGCCTTCACTTTTGGTGCTATCCGCCCCGCCAGCACCATGGCTGTCGAAGGCGATTCAGCGAGTGCGGAGAAACAGTCCATCGATATGAGTCAGCTTCGTCCCGGCATCCGCGCTTCGGCATTTGGCGAGCGTGTTTCTAGGGTATCGTTTGCGGCTGACGTCCGTCCATCTATGGAGTCCCGCCGTACCACAGCAACCAGTCGTGCATTCCGCTCGTCTCGCGCGTCGTCATTTATTCCCCCTCTCCCGATTCCAGCTCTCCCGACTCAGGACACCGGAGACATGTCTCCTACACAGACCAAGGGCGCACTTTCTTTGACCGTTGAAGATATCCAAGCTCGCATAGAAGGCGACGACACTGCGGAATCGCATTCCAATATGGAGGATGTCTGGCCGTCCCTGTCCAGTGAGTGTACCTTGTCCAATTTTTGCACGATATTTAAATGCTACATAGTGATGCGCACTGGTGATGAGGAGGATGGCGACAACTACCTTTTACCACAAAGGGAAAGTTCTGGTATCAATGTCCCTGCGCCTCCGGTCCCTGTTCACCCTGTGCCTGCGCCGACATCTCCAACTTCGGGTATGATGACACTGCCGGATAACGTGATGTCCCCCGACGAGATGTTGCGGGCATATGCCACGCGCAAGATGGCGTCCCCTCCTACTTCTCCGATCGCTTTCCCAGCACGCACTCTCAGTTACAACGGGTCTATTATGAGAACGCTCTATACTCCAACCAGCCCTCCCCCAGACTCGTCATCGTCTGTCAGCGTTCGTGCCAGCGTCACACAAACATCGGATGCTGAGAAGAGGTACACAACGTCATACGCATCCATCGATCCTTATGGTGGCTTCGCGGAGTAAGGGTCTCGTGGTAATGTCGTATGCAACGTTTCCTCTCGTCCTGTGACGTTTGAAGTCCCTTGCCGGGCACAAGGTTCATTTCTGCTGGTGTTGGTCTCTAACAAAAAATGTATATCTCGTCCGTGTTCTATAGGATGTTCCCCTGCGTCATCTTTTTTTCTGTGGTCGTGTTGAATGTGCTCCTTTCCCGCCCTTTGACGCGGGGAGGTTATCGATACCTTTGGTGACCGAATTCTTTACTTCATACCCTCCTATTCTTATTTTTTCGCCTATATCTACACCTCTTCCCTTGCGAGTTGATACGATATGCTGCGTACGTTGACCGGCTTGATCTGTCGTGGTCGTGTGCACTATCCCCCCACTCTTCCCCTTTTTTTCCCGTCTATAGTGCTCCTGCCAGGAGCTGGAGCGTTTGCCTGTTTTTCTAAACCATAGCGCTACCGATTCAATCTACCCTTGTCTGGTCGTTTTAGGACAATTGGGAGATGTACTGAGTTGAACTTCGTCACTTGCGCAGAGTCGCGCTCGGACTCGATTCAGAATGGTACCATCACGCTGCCTGGATCGTCACCTCTGCGTGAAAATGGCAGTCAGTGAGTTGCGCGATTTGGACGTCTTCAGCTCGAGCGCGACTTGAAAGCCTCAACGAGTACTTTCAGTTCGAGCATTACCACCTCTCACCTTCACCCCTCGCGGTCCACCTCCGTTGTATCCATTCGAGGGTCAGGGCTCGGCGTCCTCCAATCGCACGTCCGGGTCGCGGGTGCCGCTCGCCGCTCACCCTCATTGCGCCCGTTCGAGCCTACCACCCACCCCACCGTGTTCGTTCGAGCATCAGCCCCCATCAACCACCCTAACCACCTTTGTTCGAGCGCCAGTGCTCAACCCTTCTCAGGCTTTGTCTGTCTCTATTCGAGACACGAGCTATCCACAGAACATCATATACACCCCCACATCGGATATGGTGTGACGGCTAACATTACCGCCTCTCGATCTCTTTGTATTGATCGCGGTAGCTCGGGGCTCGATTCCCCGTATCCGAGTGCTTTGAGGCTGGCTATTGGCATGCCATTGGGACACTTTCCGACTCACTTGCGACGCACGTTTGGGGCGACCACCGCGCTCGCAACACCGGTGATTAGAGCAGCAAGAAGGAAAGTACAGGACCACCTCCTTCCATGTGAGTTGCTCGAACCAGTTATCTTCCTCCAACGTCTTCCGCAACTCTGTGTCTCCGGGTTTTCAATCCGGTAAACCTTGCTGGTCCAGCCCTTGGGATTGGGAAACTGTGTCCGTGAAGTGAGTTTTGGCTGACGGTGGTTCCGAGTGACGTACTGGGAGTTTCTGATCCTCTTTTTCTCCTTCTAGCAGGATGGCAGATGAGAATCCGTGCATTGTGCTGCAATGGCACGTACCACCATGGCTGATGGTTAGGTTGAATTGCAGTAACTTCAAGTTGACGGTGATGCGCTCTTAGAAAAGATGACCAGCACGACGAAAGGTTTCAGGACATTATCGGTAGACAGACGTGTACCGTACAATGGTGTCCATAGTACAACACACAAAATGGTACAGAAAGATCAGAGCAACACTAATTAATCATCACACAAGACAAAACCAAGAGAGAACAACGAGGGTACATATCATCCCAAGACCTTTTTCCCTTGTCATGGGTATCCAATCATGCACGAGAGGTTCACATCGTGAACACGTCGATTTCTTTCATATCTCCAGTCAAGAACGCCGGGTACTACATCATCACGTTCGCGGTGTCAGCGTTCGTCGTTCACCACGCCTGACGACAACCACGTACCTTAAGTCCGACGAGCCGTTCGTCGTCGATCATGATCCCCGAGTACTCATCCCGGACGTCCCGCCGCGCTTCGCGGTAGGGCAACCCGCTCTCGACGGCGTCCACAAAAATATTGGGCATGACGATGCGCGTGGGGTAGTCCACGCGTGCGAGCGTCGTTTTGGTTCGCGACAGGTCTGCGTCCTCGTCAGCGTGATGAGACTCACAGGCGTTGGCGTTGTTGGCGTCAGCGTTGACGCCGTCGTCAACGTCAAAGGCGCGCCGGACGTTAAAATCGAGCACGTGGAGCGCGCGCGCGCCCGCTTGGGATGAAGGGAGGAGCATCACGAAGCGCTGTCCGTGGACATATCTATCCCCATCCGAAAGTCGCTCAGTCGACACCGCGCGCCCGCTAAGAACGAGATGACATACCTTAGCCATTGGATCAACCCCATGTGGGGCAACATCCGCGCATGCGTCTGGCCCCACTCTTCCCAGGGCACCTCCGCCGGCCCCGCGGGGCTCTTTTGGACACGCCCCAAGTTCGGCGTGACGTACCGCTCTAGTATTTTCTCTAGCGCGCGCTGGTGCACGACCACGCCCACGCGCGGACGCGTCCTCGGCCCGTCCAACGTCGGCAGATGCACATATTGCACCGTCATCACGTGGATCCGGTCCGCACTGGACGAGGCAAACGTCGCGCCGGGCGGACAGCCCGCAAGGAACGGCCCGGTGTGTGTGCTGACACAGAGCACGCGCACCGAGGTGTGGATCGGGGGCAGGAGGAGGGTCGCGACGTGGACGAGCGAGTCCGCGTTCCCGTCGCCATCGCCATCGCCGTTGCCGGCCGCGTCAACGGGATCGCACGTAAAGCTAAACAATTCCACTGACCCGCTCCCATTCGCCGTCGTCACGAACAACGCCCGACTATTCACGAACGAGAAATCCCACGTCCCAGCTGGGAGATCCCCACTCGTCCTATCCTGCATGTCCGGGATCAGCTCCGTCGTATCATTCACGCGAATGAAGCACGGCTCACCACGACGAGATGACCCGTCTTCCAATTCCATAGCGTGATGCGCGGTCGGGCAGGATCGACGCAGTACATGACACCCACGACGTCGTCCACGATCTGCATGAACACGCTCGTGATGGGATACAACACCTGCGCGGACAACACCGGCACGCTCGCCTCGGGGTGCGTCTGATTCGTCGACATGGTCCGCAAGTGTAGCTCGAGCATCCCAGGAACGATGCCCATCGGCCTGTCGCCGCCGTCAATACGCAATCCCCACTCAGAAAAAGGAGGGCTCACAACCCAGCATCCTCCCCACCCTTGAAAAACACCATCAAATCCTGCGACGGATCCATCGCGAAATCGCGCGTCGCAACCCCAAGGTCGTCTCTCACGACCGTGTGCCCCTGTGCGTGTGTTTTCGGGAGGTAAGTCAGGGACATGGTGCGTGAGCGGTGGACGCTGTGTTCTCCCTCTCCCCCGTCCCCACCTTCTGCGTCTCCCCCGTCCCCGTCCCCGCCTTCTCCGCCTTGGGCGTCAATGTGTCCATTCGCGGGGAACCCAAGCCACCCACCCCCACCTCGAACCCTACGCACGCTCGGCTGCGTCTTGCAAAACACACCTCCCACGAGCTCGTACGCACAACACGGCCCTGGCATTGGCACCGCCACGACACGCGTCCAGTCCAGGCTCTTCCACGCATACCTGAGCCGCCGGAGCCGGGCGAGGCGCTCGGCGGTCGTGAGGTGCGTGTGCGTGTGCGGAGGGAGCGTGGCGGTCGGACTGGTACGGTGTGGAGGGGGTGCGGTGAGAACGAGAGCCCGATCCTGGTAATGCCGAGTTTGGGTCAGCTGTCCCGGACTCCCTAGGCCTAGAGCGAGCCAGCCCAGAGGGAGGGAGAGAGAGAGGAACGCACCTCGACATCGACCATCCCATCCCGCACGAGTTCGATCCGATACTGCACCTCGAGCGATGCATCGATGACATCCCTTAGCCGTCGACAAACCTGTCATCACCACCGATGTCGAAGGTCAACGTCAACGGGCGCATCGAAAGACGAGCAAAAGAAGGACGCAACTAGTCGACACCAAACCACCGTCGGACACGTTACAAAGAGACATATCGCCGTGAGCAGCTCGGCCGGGAGATCGAGCAACGACGTTCCCCGATGACCACCGTCGCCAACCATCTCCTGCACGGGCAACATTAGAGTCGTCGACATCGTTGACGATGGCAATCGATCAAGGACAAGCTGTACACGCAATCACCACGAGGCGAATCCGAAGCTTATAATCGTATTTACTCTGCTACATCCTCCCCCATGATTTTGGCCACCAGCTCGTTCCCGTTGTGCACTGGCGCCTCATACACCGCGAACGCAGCCTTTTTGGCAGCACCCAGTGGAGCCTCTTCGCCAGTTCCAACTGCGCCCTGCTCGCTTGACCACCCCTTGCGCCGGTCGGTAAACACAGCCTCGTTCCGGTCCAACAACATCCCCAAATCCCGGTCGCTCAATACCCCCTTTTTGCCTTCCCGCGTCTCAGGCACCACCTCGATATGATCTCCCTCCAGTCGAAGCAGGGCAGCTGCCATGTCCGCGATATTGTCCGCCTTGGTTCGCCCCACCTGTCCTGGCATCTTGAACTTGCCTACGCCGCAGTCGTCAGTGACACCCAACTCAAAACGCCAAGACGCAAAAACATACCCTTGGCGATGACCAGTGCCTCCAATTTTCGCTTCTCTGTTGCGCGCTGCATTATCCGTGTCTCGATCGTGTGGGCTGTCACTAATCGAAACACGAGCACAGGCTTGGTCTGTCCAATTCGATGTGCCCTGTCCTGCGCTTGGACATCCATTTGCGGATTCTATAACCCATGAGCACTCCACGACGTCACCGTCTACGACAGACGCACCCAATCTTGATCATAGAAAATGACCGTATCTGCAGCCGTCAACGTAATTCCCAGCCCTCCCGCGCGCGTACTCAACAGGAACAACACGGGCGCACCCGCCTTGTTTCCCGCTTGCTGGAACAGGTTCATATGCTCGCGACGCTCCAGTGGGCTCGTCGATCCATCGATACGACAAATACGCCACTCCTTGACCTCTGTCGCCCACGTCTGTTGTCACATAAGCGATCATCCAGCTCAGAAAGATGGGACACGCACCTCGATAATGTCCAACATGGTCGTAAACTGGCTGAACAAGAGGACCTTGTGCTTGGTACGAAACAGTTCGTCAAGCAGCCGTTCGAGCAACATCATCTTTCCGCTCGCATCAACCAGCTCCTCTGTAGTCTCCGGCAACGGCTCCGTCGGATCCCTAAACAACAGCGGATGCGAGCACGCCTTGCGAAGTTGCATCACCGTGTTCTGAAGGCGCATGTTGTTGATGCCCTTGACTGTTCCCCTGATCAACATCAATCAGCACAGCAGCCATGGATTCACGCACCATTTTCCCGCATTCGATGCTGCCTTCCAACCTCTGCCACGTCTTCGTCCGTTTTCTTCGTCCCTTGTTCCCCCTTCTCCATCTGCTCAAAGTACTCAGCATCACTCCCATCCACGTCATACCTTCTCCGTTTCCCCCCTCTCAACTTTCTCGGCGCATTCACATCTATCTCCTCTTTCTTGTCCGCCGATGGACCCTCCCCCTTTTCGAGCAAAAATCGACGAATACGACCCTCCACGATCTCATCGTACAAATTCCGCTGTTTCACACTGAGCGGTGCGTAAATGACATATTCCTTTTTGGGTGGTAAGAGACCTTCGACGTCGGCTTTGAGACGCCGCAAGAGAAATGGTTTGAGGATGCCGTGGAGCGTGGAGATGAGGTGGGTAGACTGGGTGGGCGACAGTCGGGACTGCAAGGTCCCGAGATTGAACCTAACATTGACATGAGTTCATAATCGGCAAAATGGGAGCGGCACCGACGACGTACCATTCCTGAAAGGTATCCAAGTCATCAAAGATATCGGGAAGGATAAAGTTGAGTAAAGACCACAACTCCGCGAGGTTATTCTGCAACAAGCGAAAAATGGTCAAACACGCGTGGCGCTAGCGTGTGGCAGGATACGCACATGGAGTGGCGTGCCTGTCAAAATCATCCGCCCCGCACTCGGGTATTTCTTGATTTCCTGAACGAGTCTACAGTTAAGGTTCTTCAACCGATGGCCCTCGTCAACGACGATGTAACCCCAGTTGTACTTGGACAAATGGGGCTGATCGCGAATGACCATTTCGTACGTGGTCACGACGACCGGAAACGTTTCTTTCGTCTGACGTGGCATCGTGGCCTTGGAAGGTGATGGGGTATGATGTCTAGCAGGTATACGATAGTCCTTGTGTTCGTCTTCGTCGTCTTCCCCATTCGATGACTCGACCTCGTCTAAATCGATTTTGCGTCGCTTGGCGCGGCCGTTCTTGCGTGTCCTGGTTGGTGTCTTGGCTTTACTTTTACCCTTGGGCGCTTTGCCACACGCGGCCATAATCCGTTCGCCTGGTGCGGCGACTGCTTCAGAACCGTCATCTGGCTCACGCATCACGGTGCGTCGCAGTTCAGCACGCTCTTCGGGGGTCCCGTGGTACATACATACCGGGATCTGCAAACGTGTGAGCATCCAAGAATCCGGAACCTACAAGGACACTGACGGCGGGTGCAAACCGATGAAATTCGTCGATCCAGTTGTGGATGACACTGAGCGGACAAACGATCAAAAAAGGCCTAAAATGTCCCAATTCACGGAGATGCGCATTGAATGCAATCACTTGAAGCGTCTTGCAATAACGTCGGTTGTCTGCAGATCAATACAACGACCAGACGCGACTCACCTTTCCCAAACCCATCTCGTCCGCTACAGACGCGCACGTCAACCATGCGTCGGACGCGTAAAAGGAACGGTACGTACCCAGAATACCCGAGACGCCATTCTTGTCGAGGGACACCATCCACTCCACGCCGTCGAGCTGATAGTCTTTCAACTTTCCCCCCGTCACCAACGTCGGCTGTAAAAACTTGGGCCGCGACCCCGTCGCATCCGTACTCGCATGCTCTGTGCTTAGCGGCTTCTCGGGCTTGGCTTCCTCCTCAGACGGCTCCTGCACGCGCCGTTTTGAGGCCTTGCGCGTCGCGCGTTTGCGGGCGTGCGAATGGGGCGGTGCGACGTGCATCGCGGCGCGCAATGCGGACGTACGTTTCTCCTTGTCCATCTGCTGGCCGAGGAGGTTCGAGTACGTAAAGGACTTCTCGAGGAGACGTTCGAGACGCGCAAATCGGTCTTGGAATTGCTGGTGGTGGAGGTGGTGTGAGTAGGGACGTGGACGAGATGGAAAAGAGGCGTACGGTGTCTTGGACGGTGTCTGGGCCCGCAGAGGACTGCGTCGGGTGAGGGTCGCACCGGGGGTGGATGGGATGGACGCACCTGGCAAGTGTCGGTGGGTGGTGGCGAGGACGCGACTGTGCTTGGTGCGACAGACGACATGAAAGGCGTCGGCGACGACGGGGCTGGACTCGCAGACATTGTACTCGACGACGAGGACGACGAAAACAAGACCGGACAGGAGAATGTATCGGATTATGTTATCAAGGACGCGAGAATGCCTGCCCTCAAGTACAAATTCTACTACATACTACAAAGCTAGTATCTGTACCGAGTCGAATAGTCTATCAAACATGTGAGAAGGAAAGCACCCGAGGATAAAAGCAGACAGACCCTTGGGAGAGACGACGAGACCACGTCCTTTCGAGGCCCCACGATAGACCGTCTCGATGATGTCGATCAGCTAGCAAGGCTCAATAAATGAATGCGAGAGGGGGGCATGCTCACCTCTTGCTTGTTATCCATGGCCCAGTTGCTGACAATCGGGTGTGAGCTGCTGAAACGAGAGAGACAAACACGCACATCTTGTTGTTGTTACCCGTCCCCAGATCGATCATGATGTGCTTGTTCCTACAAGCGAGGAGTGAATACAGCGACACCGCAGCACGGCCAGCACACACCGATAAAAGAACATAACGGTGCAAGGATCATACAATTCGTACATCTAAGTCCGCCGATAAGGGTGAGGGTCGCATAAACGGGTGGCGAGACGCCCACCTTGTTGAAATCCGGAACCGCAGTGATGTCGACGAGGTAGATGACGGCAAAGTTTTGAACCTTTTCTGCGACCGAGTACAGGGTCTCGTCCATAGTCATGCACTGTGGATCCCAATCATGGCCGAAACGAATAACGACGACGCGATCTTCTTCCGATTTGATGGCCTCGTCGACGTGCCAACCAGAGGGTAGGTGAGGGAGAAAATACGACATGATGGCAGGGACGAGGGACGAGGGTGTGTTTCAGCACCAGCGCTATTCGGGAATTTCCGATAAATGACCCTGTGAGACTGTCCTCTGTAAGTGTACGGTGCCGGGTAAGAATAAGTACGTACACTCGACGGTTGTCTATCACCGAGGCGCGCCCGCACGACGACAAAGTTTAAACTGGTGCGACGGTGCGGCAACTGAGACCGTGCTGCGGTTCACCCCTTGGAATTGAAATCGGGTGGTAGAAATATGCTCGCGTGCGTCTTGCGATGTCAGGGATGGGCTTAATCCTCACACATTGTCATGGTGATCCCCCCGGTGGTCGGTGGAGGGACGATGCGATCCGAAATGAACAAGTACAAAGTCGTGTCAAGTTTCCAGTCCAACACCGAAACGTGATTTTAATAAATGAATTGACAGGCCTGTCAAGCGGGTCCATCTTCCTCATCCCTCCGTATGAACTTGTTGTAATCCACGGTCCTTGGCTTCCCTCATTATTTAAATGTCCTCTACTCCGACCGCTAATACCATCCCTTCACGACTCCCCGAACACGACTCAGATCTCCCGCAGACCCAGCCGACGCCAAACCAAGACGTAACCACCACCCGAGAGTCTAAAAGACGACGTCCGTCCCGACACGCAAATATGGCCGCCGGTCGAGCCTCTCCCACCTCCTCTTCCTCTTCCCAGAGCGGAATGGCAGATATCGAGACAGAACCAGAACAGAGCCACCCCTCCGAGCGTGCTCCCCAACAGTCCACCGACACCGCCCCTCCGAAAAAGAAGCGCACACGCACCCTTACGACGCCGCACCAGTCTGCCGTCCTCCATGCCCTTCTCGCAAAGGTACGTCCCTTCCTCTGCATCTCGTCCTCCCTAACACCTGCCTTCTTTCCTAGTCTCGCTTCCCCACAACCGCCATGCGAGAAGAGGTCGGTCGCCAAATAGGCTTGAGCCCGCGTAAAGTACAGGTATATGGATCGATCCACTTCCACCGCTCGCATACTCATGTCTCTCCCAGATCTGGTTCCAAGTCAGTCTTTTTTTTTACTGCTACCGTCTCCTGCTGATCCCGTTCTGTAGAACCAGCGGCAAAAGGCGAGACGTCCCCAGAGCGACTCTGCCCCCTTGTCACGTCCGCCTCAATTTGGTCCCTTTCCCATCATGACCACCGCTGGTCCCTCTTCGTCCTCGTATCCCTTTCCGTCAGCCGGTGCTCCCGCCTCTGAAGCCTCCCCTACGGTCCCTAGCAGCGCACGCTCCGCTGGATCACTCGACTCAATCTCCCCCCTGTCGGGACCAGGCATGCCCGGCTGGTCGTCTTCATCCCACCAACGCAGACACTCTTCCGTAGAGGACAGGGACCCCCCACAACAACCGCCTACGAGTCCCCGAAGCCCACTGGGAAACTCTAATTCCACTCGTGATTCTCGCGGGGGCACCCCACGCGGTCTTGCCCCACTGCCTGCCGTTCAAGCGACGCACGTCGAGACCTCGCCCCACTTTTCCAGAGTTCTCCCTCCCATCACTCGCAGTCCCTTGGAACCACGCAGCAGTATTGAACCCTGGAGGTCGGCAACGCCCCCTTTCCCACCGCCATCATCGCGCACTTTTCTGAATACCGTTCCGCGCATTGATCCCTCCGCCCGTCCGGCCGGCGAACCGGGTAGCAGTACTGCGTGTCTAGGTATTCCACCCCCGTTTGCACTCCAACCTCAGCCGCAGTGGGACCCCCAGACGTTTACACCATTCACCCGTCCCGAGTTTGCATCCTGGTCGCATCCGTTGGGATCGGCTAGATCAAGCTTCTCTGCCATCAGTGCACACGAGCACATCACGCAAGACCCATCTTTGCGTGACAGACACTTTTACCTTGGACCGTCTTCAGGGGAACCACGCCGTAGCGGGCTGCCCGATCCCCCTCTCCCCCATCACATCATCCCACCTTCTCGGGGTGAACGACATTCAACCTCCGCGTCTTCTTCGCGTGCTTCTGCATCAGGACACGGACACGCGAGATCAGACGACCCGAACTAGAGAAGCGTGATCCCATCGCACACGCATGTCGGGATGCCGTTATCAGTCAAAGGGTGGTCTCCCTGTTCCCTACTTTTTTTCCCTAGGACGCATAACCACACCGCCACCGCACCCACCGTCGTCCCGTCCGCGTTACGATTACCAGTCTATTTTTACGCACTCTCCACGAAGACCCCCATCACGATGCGTTCCTTTCTTCCGTTCTTTTTTAAACCACTCATTTCTTAAATTTCTCGTCGCGTGTGTTTTTATCGAACGTGTCTGTCCTTTTTCATTCGCCATTCGCTCTTGTGTGTGTCTTGTCCTTTCTTTCCTCATGGTGTTTTCGTTCGTTCACGCTTTCGCCTCTCTCCATGTTGTCTTGCTCACACACCACAAACAGCCCCCGTTTTACACGTACAACACATCAACTAATTCGAAAAAACATTATCGTCTCGTAATCTCTCATTTCTCTTCTTGTTTCTATCCTCCCTTTATATTTCGCTCTTTTCTCTTCTTTCCTATTATTTTCCTTTTTCGTCTTATTCGCTGCCTATGCTATGCTCCATGGAACGCCAAACCCAGCACTAATTCTCGAGTACAGCCATGCTGTTGCCTAAAACCGCGCGTGGGCGAGCGGAAGAAGATCCGGGCGAGGAAGGCAACCTGCCAACTAGAATTCGAACAAGGCAATCCCGGGCCCATATCGATGCCACGTACCAGAGTGGTCACGCGTATGCCATCCGCTGCATATCATTTCCGAATCTGGGTTATTGGGACACTTTGTCTAACCCCCGCTGGTGCCTGCGTCACGCTCACGCCCCTTGCCCTCTGGCCCACCGCCACCCCCTTCGCCACCCGGTCCCACCCCAGCCGCTCCTCGCCGTGCGACTCGATCACCCTCTTTTTTTTTCCGGACGCTCGTCGCTGCATTGTACATACCTCTGTCCATCGTACATACCGGCCTTCCTGCTTATTACCCAGTGACCTACCACTTACTACGTACTACCTATTAAGAACTTCCTGTAGCCCTGCCCCTGCCATCCTACACTCGTATCATCTATGTTTTTACCCTAGATTTAATGGTTATTCGACGTGTAGACAATCCTCACCGTATGCTCGTTTTTTCTTCTTTAATTGTTTTAATTTTCAGGTTCCAGTCCCTCGATACCTACCTATCCCGATAGCACGCCGCGTTAATTTTGATATCGATCTGCCCCCCCATTTTTTTGAATGGTGTATGATAAACGTGGCGGGGTGTCTCGACACCCTTGCCTCGTTCCATTCTACGAACACGAGATCGGTGCCATTTCATTGTACTTGATTTTCGTGCGATAATCGATCCAGACCGTATCAGTCCACGTTACAGACAGAAGCGTACGCGCGACAAGTCGTCTTGGCATCCTCAAGCCTCCACCACGTAAAAAAACCACGAACGAGTACGTGAAACAGAAAAAAGGATCTGAGCCAAGGACGCCCAAGACAAACTATCGCGTCTCAGATCTCCTCCATAACATACACGCAACACGCCCCCATGGACGTCTACACACGTGCGTCGACATACCCCATGAAATAAGTGAACAGAGTTTCATCAAGCCACTTCCAACGCCACTAACATAGCCCAGCTCCAAGTGCCTCCCCTCCCCCGGCCCGTTCGACGGAACGGACCATTGACCTCGTGCCCGTTCAACGCGTGTCCGTGGAGTCAGCGATTAACTTTCTGATGCCTGGCTATCTGGTGCACTGATCCCCTTCTTCCATATTCTATAATGAATTTTCGATGCGGCGTGCATCCCAAGATCTCCAGATCAGGTATATCGCTGCTCCCAAACACGCGCAGCGGTCACATATGTACGGTCCGTGGTCCCCAAATTCCCTGTCTCGCCGACCTCGCGCAAGTCCATGCATGCTTGATGCCTGGACCCCATCTGGTCTGCGCTTATTTTACCCCCGAGCTCCCACCGCACTCTTCATCGCCGCAAGCCGCACCCGCACCCGCGCCCGCGCCCGGAGCCTCTTCTCGAGCGCCGACATATCAGGGTCGACATCGTTGGCCGATGTGTCAGGCCTAGGACCCCACGTGGACGCCGACCCTGAGCCAGGCTCGAGGCTGGACCCAGACACGACCGTTGCGTCTCCCAACTGTTTATTACCTGGGCCCACCGCTCCCAAATCGTCTTCATACCCGGCCAGTTCGCCTGTGATAAAAGTGGTGGATATAGCCTTGGAGCGTGCGTCGTCAACGCTGGATGGCGACTCGAAACGCCCGTCTACCAAAGGCCCCTCCGACGTCAACGCATTCGTTCCCCTAGTCAACTGTGTGACGCCAGGTTCGGTAGGAGATTCCACAGGGCGGTCATCAGCCCCATCCGCACGACCAGACCGCGTTCGTGAATCATCCGCGTAGTCTCCACCACTACCGTGCCTGACACCGGTAAATAAAGCGTTGTTCAACGAAAAACCACATGACGATGGAAAAAGACGTTCGTGGGTCGGTTGCTCTTGCGTGAATGCTACGTCGTCGTCGGGCGTGGGCGGACCGTCAGCCGTCTTCTCAACGGTCGTCTTGCGGGCAGATAGTGATTTATTGGTTGGGCCACCCGTGAGTCGAAGGAGAAGCCTGGGATACGTATCCGTTGTCGTATCTGTATCCGTCGTCCACGTCAGCTGTTCGTTCCCTGATACGGACTGTTTCTTGGGTGGGTGCCAAGGCACAGCTGGTCGTGAGAGATAGGACTGCACGGATTCCGATAACGTACGGTTACGAGGACGAAGATGAACATTCAAGCCAGCCGAGCGTTTACGTGACGGTTGAGTGTTCGCGGAAGAATTGCCATGAGCATTGCGCACGTAATCCGTGACTTCGTCACCACCCCTCTCGGGAGGTCCATTGATAATACGGGTCGCACTTGACTCATTGGCAGCCACAGCGGCCGCAGAATCGTCGCCTCGAAGTACGCTCACTTCTGGGGTGTCTGTTGCAGCGGTCATGTCTTGCATGATTTCTGTCGTCTGGCTTTTCCCCTTGTCATCGCCAGCAAAATGTGGTCGAGTGTCGTCCTGGTCGTCCGCCAGGACAGCAAGATTCGAGGGTTCTGGATATGACACCTCGGGATGACTGTTTCGCAAAGGATCCTGAGCGCCGTCGGGAAGGCTGTGTCTTCTACCAGGGTGGTTACGAAAATTCTGATCCTCTGGCTGGCGTGGAGACCGGTTGAAACTGTGCCTGTGGTTAGGTCTATCTTCACGGCGAACCTCCGCGGAGCTATCTCTATCATGTCTTGTGGCTGGCGAACGCATTACATTACTTTCGTGATGAGGCGCGGGAGACGGGTATCTTGAATTTGACCGGGAACGTGATCGACGAGATGAAGAACGCTCCGCACTCCACCGGCTGCCCCTTGCTATTTCCCGCGGTGGAGGTATATCTAGAGGGGTATCATACTGAAAACCGACTTATCAATCCATTATTTGCACAGGAAAGTGCAAGCTCGTACCTGGGCCATCTGGTCATACATGGTAAGGTCCCGGTATGGGCTCCGAAGGTAGCTGTAAATCTCTGAAGTAGATCATGTTGTATATTGTCAGTCCTGGTAAAGACAGACTGAGACGTCGCGCCTACCATGCGCAAAGTGTTCAGCATTGGCATGCCTTGCGCCCGCAACGTACGGCGTGTCGAGGTCCAGGAATTCGGATAACAGTTTTACGGCAGACTCTGAGCGGATATCAATCGATTTCATGAGCGATATAGCGTAGGTTGTGAGGAACTATCGGGTAAATAATATGAATGAATAAGACTTGATCAACACGAGGCATCCATAGTTCTGAGAGATGGAAGCTCACCTCTACATCCAGATTAGGCCATACACGCAATTCGCGGCGCAGAAACGTTGTCATGCGGCTGATAAGATCAGGGGAAGCAGCAAATTGAGCGGGGGTGGGGAAAGGGCGGTAGCGGGTATATGGATTGGAAGCGACATGCTGCGAACCTGTTAATTTACGAGTTGCTGAGAAGCGATCTCAAAAAAAAAACGACCTTTGCATAGAGGTGGTGCTGGTATATCCAACGACGTCGAGCGATCGCGCGTTCAAGTTGGTCCGCCTCTTCGCGCTCTCGCCGCTGCCTGCGACCCCATTGGCGTTCTCTGCGCGTGTTTCTAAGCGCAGTGGCGCGAGATTCGCCCGTGAGCGGAGGTGGGGACGATCGTAGTGGAGGGAGGTAGTGTTTCTGGTAGTCGTATTGCGAACGGATACGATGGATGAGATACGAGTCCTCAAACGACCTCGAGCAAAGGGGACATTTCCGTGATTGTTCTGTAAAACAACCGAGTTCTGGTCCTTATCTCTGGCTCGTAAGCGTACAGGTACACGCACCTGACCATAAGAGGATGCACTCGAAACAAAACTCGTGTGCGCAAACGGGGATGATGGTCCTGTCTAGAAACGGCTGCAAACAGATCGTACAATGCTCTTGTTCGAGTTCGTCGTCGACGGCGCCGGTGCTCTCCGGATTCTGGTCATTTTGGTCATTTTCGGGGGGTGACAGCGATGGGTCGAGCTTGATGCGTTTCGACGACGGCGACGCGTTCATCCCTGGGATTATCAGTCAGGATTTTTGGTGAAATAAGACGTTATCCACGTACTTATTACGTAAATAATCTAAAAGGAGCTTATGATTCCCGCGTTGCCTAGATGTACAGTAATATGTAAGTAACTACGCAGCCAGCTCAGAACCACTGTCAAGCTCCCCATGTTCATAGAGAATCTGGTGATCACAAGGTTTGTCGCTTGAACGGGCTCCAAACGACCACTTCCATCCATCATGTACGTTGGACCATTCACAGAACGGAACCTGGAAAACTGCATCGCTGCAGCGAGATAGATGACTCCGTCTGGACTCTGATGGTCGTATGGCACGCAGACAGATACGCGAACTCGCCGTGTTGTAAATCGTATCGCATGGTGTTCGTACAAGGAGCACCGGATGCAAGGTATGAGATTATTATTGCTGTCGCCCTCGTACTATGGTTCTATTATTCCTCCACATGTAATGAGAGATCCATACCGTCGGGAAATGCGCGCAGTGGTTTGTAGAAAAAAAAATGACACAAAAGTTGATAGATATAGGCATCCTTTGCTCGTCCGCGTCATCGACCCCGCAGGGACGGCGATGTTGATATGTTCTGGTGCAGCGCGTGGGCCAGGGCAAAGCGCGCATTCAGCGCCATGCTGCTCGCAGGTTGAGGTGGGGTCGGCATTCACTAAATGTTTTCGCTAGCCGTGATAGAGATGTCCAAGTTCTTTGTATTTGGTGGGAAGATTGAACGTGAGACCAGACGCGTCGAGCAAGATGTCCTCTGCAACCGCTGCTGCTGTAGAAATATCTCTTTTTTCTTCTCTCAGAGTCCTTCTGACGTTGCGTTTAGCTTCGGCAGTTCACGTTCTTCGACATCGAGCCCGTCAAGGACATTCACGACCCAGCAAGCCCACCCGAACTGTTCAAGGTGCAGTCTGGCTTCAAGCTCTCGTTCTCTTGCTGACTTGCAACCATCAGAGCGCCCCCGAAATCTCCGCGGTCGTTTCCTCCTCTCATGGGTTGATCGTTGCAGACATCCATGGCAGCGTGCACCTTCTTAACCAAGTCTTCGTTTCCGTAGCAAGCTGGATCGCCCATGTCGGTGGAAGGGTCACTCATATGGTGGAGGAAATGGGTATTCTGATCTCTATCGGGGTGCGTGGTTGTGTTCCTCGCAATTCTTTCCGACGTTGATTCGCAGCCGCGCTCAGGACGAGGACAACGTGCGCTCCTCCATCATGAAAATATGGGACCTCGGAAAGACAGACAAGAGAACGGGCGCACCTGTCCTTCTCCGCACTACCAAAGTGCAGCCAACAGGGAAACCCCACCCTGTACGTGCTTCGTTCAGTCTACCCCCTCCGCGCGCTCTCACTGTTAAGCACAGGTCACTACCCTCGCGTTAACATCTAACCTCTCTTTCCTTGCCGTTGGCCTTGCAGATGGTACCGTACTCCTCTATCGCCATTTGGACCAATCCCTATCGTCGTCGTCTTCCGCCTCCATACCCAAACCCCGAGTCGTTCATGAAATTGCAACCGAACCCGTCACGTTTCTAGCTTTCACTACTACAACTGCATCAGTGTCCATGGATCCATTGTCAGCCCCTGCCGTCCCAGATTCTTCGAATCCCGCCTCTACATCCGCTTCGAACCTCCCTCCAACGCTTTCGCTTGTCATCGTGACCACCTCCTCTACCTATGTTTATCCGATCCTCCCAAAGCCTTCTAGCCCTACCGCTGTCCTTGTCGACGAGATCGGGGCAGGGTTACGCTGCGCTTGCATCGACTGGAAATCACGCTGGGTTGTCTTGGGCAGGGACGAGGCAGTAGTCGGTATTGGAAGCGGTGGAAGGTTAGGTGTGGTTAGCTACGAAGGTAAGGATGAATTTAGTCTCGTAGTGATCCATCTGATCGAGCTGCCCAGGACGCAAGTCTTCATTGCACACACACCTCAACTACGTGGTCGTCGTTCTCCCGTCGTCGACGCCAACTTCTGTGGCGCTTTCCTCGGGCGCCGCCGCCAAGGCCCCTGCCCCACGACAAAGGAAACCCACGACTGACACATCGTCGCTTTCGAACGCTCTTTCTTTGAATTCTGCAAACAGTACCTCCGACCCAGACGCCGCACGCGTTGTGCTTATCGACATGGAGAACAAGATGGTGGCGTACATTGGGATATTTGAGCGTGGTGTGCGAGACGTCGTGTCCGCATGGGGGTCCGTGTATGTCTTGGGGAACGATGGATTGGTGAGTCTCTTTCCATCGCATGTGTGACAGATCTTGAACCGAAGGTTACAGGTCACTCGTCTGGTCGAGAAACCGACCGGCATCAAGCTCGCGCTTCTGTACGAGAAGCACCTTTATTCGCTCGCGTTATCGTTTGCGCACACACAAAATTTGGACACGACAGACGTGCATCGGCATCATGGCGATTATCTATACGAGAAGGGCGACTACGAAGGAGCGATGAAGGAATATCTGCAGACGATCGGTGGTGTCAGGGGCAGCTACGTCGTACGCAAGGTACGTCCCTCATGTTGACGATCGCATTCTCGCCTGTTACGCTAGCATACACTGATCCACGCATAGTTCCTCACAGCCAACCTAACCCCACTATTGATGCTCTACCTACAAGAACTGCATACACACGGACTAGCAAATGCAGAGCATACGACCCTGCTCCTCAATACCTACGCCAAGGTGGGAGATGTCGCCAAAGTGGACGCGTTTGTTCGCAGTGAGGGAAGGACTGTTGGGACTGTCGCTTTCGATGGCAAGACGGTCCCCGGGG
>JBBPMO010000199.1:0-40019 GCA_038090315.1 Xanthoconium stramineum | reverse complement strand
GTCGAGTGGGTGGGATTGATCTTGGTTCGTGGCTCGGCGAACGGGGCATTGGATGCCGCTGCCAAGGTACGCGTCTCACAATGTACCCTTGGCTTGGTGGATGTTGACTTTCCTTCGCTTCAGTTTCAGATTCCGAAATCACTTGTCTACCAGGCGGTCTGTGACGTTCTGGAACAGGACAGTCGACTTGCAGAGGCAATCCAGTGCTTCCAAAAAATGCAGAGCGACTTGATCGAGGACACGAGTACGTACACGGCATGGGAAGTCGGTGAGTGGGTCCAAGGCAGCATAGCCAGGGGCGTTCCGAATATTCTCGACAGACTTTCGAAGTCGCTGTACGGAGAAGCTGAAAAAATTAAGCGATACAGCGATGGACTCTCAAAAATACGACGAGGCCGTCAAACACTATTCCGAGTTGCTGACGCTCGATCCCTCAAATGTCAGCGATGTCCTTTATAAGCGCAGCAAGGCACGAGCACTCAGAAAGTCGTGGAAAATGGCATTAATCGACGCTGAAAAGGTATGATTCATATCGTATTATCATGAAAAGAAACCTCAATGTTGTGTACATCAATGTAGGTTATTGAACTTGAACCAATGTCCTACAAAGGATACGAGCGGAAGCATGTCGCGTTACATGGCGCGAAGCGTTACAGTGAAGCATTTGAGGCATTCGGGTCAATGCTCTCAAAGATCGAGGGATCCCCTGATCCCTACGTTCACGGTAGGCCATTTCATCGATTCGTGTAGAGGCAACACACTGATTTTCTTTCCCATTGTAGAGCTCCGCGATCAGTACATCGATGCGACACCCGCAATCCGGGAGGTGGTTGAAGAAACCATCCGTCACATGCCACGTGTCCTCATTGACACCGAGACCGGGCGCCTGTACGATAAAACAAGGCAGGCAGCAGCCTTCGAAGCACTTCCAGTCTACGATGAATTACGGTCTTCCATGACGACCGGACTCGACCCTGAACGTATTCAGAAAGAGGTCAAGGATTTTTACCGCTACGTCATGTTCTCCCACAGGTGGGACTATGAAGAACCTCTCTTTCAGCGGGTCGAGAACATCTCTGTCTATGATCTAGAGGCGTCCTTCGCGAACATCAAACTCCAAACGTTTTGCAAACTAGTTGGCGCCCTTGGATTCCGTTGGGTGTGGTCGGACACCTGTTGCATTGACAAGAAGGACAATGTCGTCTTACAAGAGTCGCTGGTTGCCATGTTCACATGGTATCGTGGTTCGTCTCTTACAATCGTCTACCTCCGAGGCATCTGGTCGCACTCCCAGCAGCCTGGGGATCTCCGTCGAAGTATCTGGAACACTCGTGCGTGGACATACCAGGAGTATGTTGCAGCCGAGGTTGTCCAGTTCTACACGGAGGACTGGAAGCCATACCTTGGGCTGAAGATCTTCAACCACAAACAGGATCCTGGCATCATTCGGGAGATGCAACAAACCTCAGGAGCTCTCACACAGGAGTTGACACTCCTTTGCCCTGACCTCGACAGGGTGCGCGAAAAGCTCTACCTAGCTTCGAGGCGCCGAACGACACTCGTCGAAGACGTAGCATACTCACTCCTCGGCATCTTCAATGTTTCTATCCCAGTCATATATGGTGAGGGCAACCGCGCAGTCGGTCGGTTCCTGGAACACGTACTGGCGGGTTCTGGCGACGCCACTATCCTCGCTTGGACAGGGCGTGCGGGCGGTTACAATAGTTGCCTACCCCCTGATCTCACGGTCTACGACCAGCCTGTGCCGCCACACGTTCCACAAACCATCGATGCAGCCGAGATAGACCGCATCATCGTGACATTCCGTTCGTCCTTGCCCGACTTCTCCCTTCCTGTGGCGCTATACGATCACCTCTACAAACTTCCTTCTCCAACCTTTACTGCCAGTCGCCTGGGTCTCCCTTGTATCGCTTTTTCAATCACCCAACTCGACGATGCCTTGGAGTCTGGTTCTGGGACTGGCCCCCGTCTTTACCGTGCTGCCACGTCTGCGCTCGGGGAGGTGGAGATCAAAACCAGGGATGATCTGTCCAAGATGAAGGGTCTTCTTCTTACCCACCCCTGGATCAGCTCCATTCTCAACCAGGAGTTCTCGTACGATTCGGCTGCGCTCGACCGGACGACTCGCGCGCTCCGGCTCATTGCACGTCTGAGGCAGCCCTTTGGCGCATTGTTGCTGGAAACGGTGGCGCACGCGCGATATAGACGCGTTGCAGCGGATTGTTTGATCATGGCCCAGGTTCAGGAGGAGACGTCGCTGACCGAGTTGATTGATGGCACTACCACGCTTGATATTCAGTAGAAGTGGGCTGGTGAACTTGGACGTTGGACTGCATAGCGTGATATTGTAGGTACTCTCTCAGTGACACAATCGAATGTTATCCTTGAAATCTCTCTATTCATATGTGCTCTGCATGGTTTCATTGCTAATTCTCGTGACTCTCGAGCACTTTGGCCTGCACTTCAAGCTTCAAGCTCCATTGGAGGGGGAAGGGTGAAGCATACTATGTATATGAGCGTCAAAGCCCGCGAGGTTCCCGGTAACGCGCCAGGTGAACCCGAAGTGCAGAACGACAGAGTAAATGACTGCATCCTTCTTTCTATCGCCCTGATACTTGCCTCAGTATGTCCGCAAGGATACGGAGGTAAAGACACACGATGTCGGGGCACGAAAGCCGAAAACTGCGAGGGTGCGAAACGAACCCAAGGAGGGTAGGGAACGGGTGACGCAGTTCCCCCATTAACTTAGAGAAAAAACTGGGGATCAAAGCATGGTGACATGTGGCCTATGGAGCCCTCAGTAGCGTCCACCGAAAGGAGATCGATGGTCGAGAAGGTACGATCAGTTACGTTCCTCCTTCATAGAAAGCACACTGTGAGGGAGGCAAAGAAGAGAAAATTTGGCGGTGGCGCAAAGACAAAGCGTCATTGGTGAGACTGCGCATCCTTCTTTCCATCGCTCCGACACCGGTCGGACGGGTGGAGGGGATGAAATAAGTATCGCAATGGGTGAATGAAATTTCCACTTGCATGCCCAAACACTGTAACTGTACAGCCGCGCTGAGTACTTTGGAATGCCCGCCAACGACACCTCCAGAGACGCACAACACTTGCATATCATTGCAGGCGCGGCTAGAAGTGAAAATACCAGGTGAACTGTCAGTCGTCGCACGAAGTCCCAGCATCACGGGACAAAGGCATTGCAACACTACGCGGTCGCAGCTGATTATGCTAGATACGTGTTATCTTGAAAGGTTGGCGCCTGTAATTGTGCGAACTGATGCACTGAGATAAGAGATACGTGCATGCAAGACGACAATGGCACACCGGGAGTAAACAACTTGCGCACCCTTCTTTCCATCCCTCTGACTACCGGTGCAGAATGTCTGCAAAGGATGACCGGCAGTCAGGGAATAATGAGTACCTGGGGAGACAATGAGTGGGATACTGACGAGGAGCCCAGAGTCGAATGGAATCCATTCCTCCCCGAAAATGGTCGAAATTGATGGTCGATAAAACAAATGGTTGGTCGCGTTCCTTGTTAATGGGAAGCACGTCGTGAGTGGTGATGGCGACGAAGGAAAGATTCGACGTTGGCGCGTCGAAGATGGCATGGAAGTGGGTACCCCAATGGATACAGGGGGTACAGTTGGCAACATTGCGGTGTCGCGAGATGCCAACAAATGGATCGTCAGCGGGATGAAGGCAAGGTTGGTGCAGGTGTGGAGCGCGGAGAACGGCGAGTCGTTCAAGGTTTGCCGAGACACGCGGCCCACCAAGAATTTAGTTGTTTATCAAATCCCAGGAATCTGTGCTGGTATCCTCTAGCACAGTACTGCATGAGAGCGACAACGCGCAGGTCGAACAATCCGAAAGGGTTCGGTTGGTCCGTGGGAGCATAACCAATAAGGATCCTTCGATGGCCCAGGCGTACGTCCTCTCTCACGCACACGGACTATGGACTAGGGTGCCCTCGTTCGCCCAAACCACGACTATAAGCAACACATTTTCTGATTTCCATCCGAACAGATGTTTCAGACCAGCTGTGCCTTCACGATCCACTTGTTCAAGCTAATGTCACCCGTGCTGTGGTTTACCTGCATCCTGGAAAGCGCTATCCACCGAATGAGCATGGTCGCAGTGAAGATGCTGGACAACAGATACCACGTCAATTGTTCGGGATCGGCGAGCCATGGTCATCACGGCATTCCAGTAGGTATCCATCTGACCTCCTTCGTACCAGGTGCTACGGAGTTCAGAAGAAGATCACCAGAGAATTGAAAACAGCCATTGACAAGGGGGGTGTTCAGGATCGTACTGGGACTACGATGATCCTTTTGCATCTCTGTGTGTGTTAGTGTAGCGTACTAATGAACTACAACCATGAACTCAGGATTCATCAGCTGTGGTTATCTCCGCGAGATTGACTCGTTGAATGCCTTCGTCAGGCAGCTGTGACGTAAGGAGCGCATCGCTTGCTGTGTATGCCTCGGAGATATATTTGAAGTATGGTACGTAGTATCATGTGCGATCTGACTCGTGTGCTCAAAAGTACACTAGGCGACATGATGGGGTCCATCGAGGACAAGGAAGGCCTCATGGAACGCATCGTCAGCATGCTAAGACGAGACTCTTCCAACAATGTCGGGCCAGCGGAAGTCATCAAGATCTTCAAAGACATCGTGCCATGCGGTAATGAACTACGCCAGACATACTTGCCAATCTGTCCTACTTGAGTTTAGCTGACCTGGGTGAAAAGATTAAGATCAAGAATTACGGCGTCCCGTATCAAGCGAGGAAAAAGCAAATCGCAGGTGATTCGGACCAGCCAGTCTGTCCGGGAGTCTCGTGTACGAGTCCGACTTTATACCGCACATAACACCGTGACCGAACAGCTGCCTGCGATGAACAAGTAGCCTCAGCGCGCGAACTGTAGCATCGAACGGAGACGTATATCGTTGAGCAGGGGATTGATAACAATCCCGCAAAGGATGGCATTGACTGCTGTTCTGATGTCTACCGCCCCTGGACCATGTTTAGACGTCATCAACCAATAAAAATATACTTCGGTCTCCATGTCCAATCCCTGTAAAGTATTCAGCTGAGTGATCGCAAAAGTAATGCCGCACAGACCGAATCTAACAGTAAAGGGACTGGCGAAGAAAGTATACTGTTGTCATGTAACATCCCACAAGTGCCCTCTCTTACTGCACTTCGATCGTACGAACGTTGTCTATCAAACCAGTCAACGACGCCTCCTCGCAAACTCGCGCCATGATCAAGCTGTCCGCCGCGACGCGTTTATACTCCACGCGCGACAGCGGTACGAACAAGAGCGCGCCAAACGGCTGCGTCAAGCGAGCTACCAACCGCAGGCCCTTTGTAGCCTTGTCCAGCTCAGCCGCACCATCCAAGAACTCCTGGTCAAGCAACGGGCGGATCCAGGGATGGACGAGGCAGAGACCGCTCATGCCTGTCAAGTCATCCCCCGTCTTGATCTCCACATCCCCGAGCATATCCGTCGTCGCGCAGTACACGCGGGTGTTGGCCACAGGGTCTGATGCTGAGGTGAGGACGAGTTCGGCAATGGGAAAAACGATGCCGGGAAGGCGAAGCCGACTAGAAGCGACTGATGGTGAGGGAAGATCGTGAAGCCGGTCGTAGAGGGTCTCAACGAGGGAGAGGTCTGGACAGGACGAACGCAATTCCGTCACAGTGCGGTCTATCTCCGGCGTCTCGATGAGTCCTGAAATGTGAGGCGGCACGATTTGGTTGTAGACGGTAAGGTCTGAGGGGAGGCAGCTGTTGTACCTGCCCGCGCGCCCAGTCCAAGCTAGGACCGTAACGTCCCCTGATCCAGTCAGGACGTGTTCCAAAAGTCGTCCCACTGCACGGTTGCCCTCGCCGTATATGACCGGGAGGGAAGCGTTGAAGATGCCGTATAATGAGTACGCAATATCCTCCACGAGCGTCGTTTGTCGCGTCGAAGCCAGATAGAGCTTCTCGCGTACCTTGTCGAGGCCAGGACGCAGTACGGCCAGTTCCTGCGCAGAAACGCTGGAGTCCCGCTCCATCTCTGAAATGATGACAGGCGAATCTTTGTGGTTGAACATGTCCAGATCGAGGTATGGCTTCCAGTCTTCTGTATAGAATTGCACCTTCTCGGTTGCAACGTATTCTTGATAGGTCCATGCACGAGTGTTCCAAGTGCTTTTCCGGAGGTCACCGGGCTGCTGGGATCCTGACCAGACGCCGCGAAGATAAACGATCGTCAGAGACGATCCATGATACCACGTGAACATGGCGACCAACGACTCTTGTAACAGCACGTTATCCTTTTTATCAATACAACAGGTGTCGGACCACACCCATTGGAATCCGAGAGATCGCAGGAGGGAGCAAAATGATTGTAGTTTGATGTTTGCGGGAGATTCCTTGAGGTCGTAGACGGAGGTGTGCTCGACCATTTGAAAAAGAGGTTCACCGTTCTCCCACCTGTGGGATAACATGACATAGCGGTAGTATTTCTTCACCTCTGTCGAGATGCGTTCGCTGTCGAGCCGAGTAGTCATTGAAGACCGCATCTCGTCGTAGATCGGGAGTTCCTCGAAGGCCGCCGCTTGCAATGTTTTGCCATATAGACGCCCGGTCGTGGTGTCAATAAGCACGCGCGGCATGTGGGAGATAGTTTCTGCAACCACTTTTCGAATAGTTGATGTAGCATCGATGTAGTGATGACGGAGGTCTGTTCAAACAGTCAAAACTTGCTGATGTTCATAATGGTAAAATGGCGCACCGCGAATGTGGGGGTCGGGAGATTGGTCGAGTTTTGAAAGCATAACAGAGAATGCCTTGAATGCTTCGCTGTGAAGCCCCATGCCATACAATGCGGCATGCTTCCTCTGGTATCCCTTGTAACATGACGGATCAAGCTCAATAACCTGAATGGGATGGATCATTGAGTTCCGCTTAGCGCGATGTGAAACATTTGCATACCTTGTCTGCATCACTCAACGCTTCCTCCATCGAACCGATGGCTACTCGGGCTTTGCTGCGCTTAACGAGAATTTCGCTGAGGTCCGTTGGGCTGAGTGACATTACATTCGTGTAGTGTTCAATGGCTTCGTTGGGTTTCTGAGAATCCATCGCTGCGTCGCCCAACTTTTCCAGCTTCCCGACACAACGCGCTCGAAAGTCTGTTCAAACTTTTTAAATCAGAGCTACGTCGCGGTTGGAACCACTTACCAAGCTCCCACGTTGCTCGGTCGGCGAGCTTAGTCGTATCCTCTACTAGCTCGGTCTGCATCCGTCCAAAGTAATCGATTGCTTCCATCACACGACCGTCTCTTTCGAGGACTTCACAAATTGCCCGGTAGACAAAGAAGGTCGGAAACTTGAACTACGCAGAGACGGTCAACATCTTACACTAGACTACCATGCAAAGCATACCTACCTCTGCAGCTGCCCCGAGGGCTTCGTTCACTGAGCCACATGTCAGCATGATGCTCGCCCACTTGACCAACAAAGGGTCTGGGTTCGAGGGACGGAGGGATAACGCAATTGAATAGGCCGCGAGTGCTTGATCACGTTGGCCAAGGTTGAATGCCTCGTCTCCCGTCCCTTCAAGTGACGTTATGCACCGATGGGCAAACTCTGGTAAGAGGATTAAGTACACTTCGCTCTGAGCCTCAAAGACAAATATTATACCAGTAACCCAATCGACGATCCGCATATTGGCTCCCGTTGGTATCTTGTTGTTTCCAGTGTGTGCGATCTCGATAAGAGACTCTGCAGCATCATGAATACGGCCTTCAGCGTACAAGGCTTCGCAGTGGTGTTGCTGTTCATGAGCACGAAGGGCAGCATGAAGGGCCCTGATGGTGTTGTCTTTTTCGTTGGCTTGTTGTTGAGAGTCGGCAAGCTGCGTACGGAACTCTTCGATGGCTTGTTCTAGATGCGCAATTTTGCTATCTATTGGACATGTATGTCAATCCAACGAGAATCAAAATGACAATGGACGCACTAGAGCTCTCATCTTTTGCAATAAGCGTTTTGATAGTCTCATCGAGGGTTTCTACCTTCTGAGCGGCTGCACGCTGGGAGTCGGCGAGCCCTTTACACAGTTTTCGAATAGTCTTTTCGAGATCTGCAACTTTAGAGTCTAATGGGCGCGTTAGTGGCGTGCAGGACAGGAAGGTTACCGACGAACTTGAACTCCGCTCTTGTGCACGTAGAGACTCCTCGAGTTTAACCTTCTCAGCCCTCAGGTGCTGAATTTCTTGCTCCCTAAACATCTGTGACAGTCAACAAGCGATTTTCGTTAGCACGAAACCTACGCGTCCGAAATGAGTGTACTGACATCTTCATAATAAGACGAAGGAACCACGTCAGAAAGATCCCGTAGAGTGATTTTCTTGCCTCCAGCGACCACGATGTCATAGTTTGTCGAGATAGCCATGCCCACGATGTCAGCTGTATGCCGTATCACAGATCCGATCCTCTTGCGTGATGTAGTGTCCCAAAACGAGACCGACGGGCCACTAGAGGCTGCGATGAACTTGCCATTGCTTGCTAGGGCGATACCCATGCCACTGCTGCTACTGCTGACGTGCCATTTCGGAAGGGTTGAGCCGGTCGATGGGTCAAAACAGTTGATGTCGCCATTAGAAGATAGAACGAAAAGGCGTTTATTATCGTTGGCCCATGCGAGTGACTGGTTGAATGTCGAGCCAACCTGAACCGGGACGCCAAAGATGAGACGGCCGGTCTGACTGTCGTGGATCTGAACGGAATCGGGACTCCACATCGCAATGGCGATCAGGCATCCATCCGGGGAAACCTTCACTGCGACCACGTGTTTGGCAAGTTGGAGGGGGCCGAGGAGTCGCTGGCCATCCGGGAGCGACCAGACGCAAACAGTCCCGTCGTCCGACCCTGTTGCAATTCTGGTCGCATCTGGCAAGATGTCCACCGCGTATACGTAGCTGCCATGCCCTCTGAACTCTTTCGCCTTCGAGTGATTCTCTGCGTTCCAAACAGTTACCCGGCAAACCCCTGTCCCACTGACGACCCATTTTCCATCTCTTGACGCTGCGAGACTGCAAATGTTAGTTCCCGCATCCATTGGTGCCCCCACCTCGGCACCATCCTCTGCTTGCCAGAGGCGGATCCTGCCTTCCTTGCCGCCACTCACGACATACTTGCCATCGTGGAGGAATGCAATGGACGTTATGTCACTCCGACCGTCTATTTCGATCGCTTTTACTTCTTTTCTACTGGAGGAGCGACGGTCCGACTCTGGAGCTACGTCAGCATCGCGTTTTCCGATACATATCTCGTTTGGCAATACGCACCATCCCTCGACTTCCAACCTATTCTCGAAAACATCGTCGAGTACGTTGCGGATTGGGGAGAAGATGGCGCATGTATACGTGTGTTTTCATGCTTTGGTCGGTTCACACACTTGTATGTCTGTGTGGGCGTGAGCGCTTATCAGTATACCCGATGGGCATAAGTAAGCACTCATCTATGCAGCGGATGAGCCAATGCAAAAGTGCCGTCCCTGCCAGTGTGGATACGTGAACGGTCGAGTAAGACGCAACGATAGTTACTTCAAGCTGTCGCTTGCTCGGACGGGTGACTGGTTGAGTGGTGAGCTCATGAGATAAATGAGAAAGCAGTTCCATCCCGACTGGTGTCACTGTCGCCATAGACGTGAATATAAACCATTTCGGGCACTGATGGGAGTACAGTTGAGAACTTGACCGTGATCGTGACGGCGTAAGTGCTAATAGTCATGTTGTTCGCGACATTCATCCTGTCATCACTGTTTCCCAGGTTTGTACAACAATGAGTGGCCATCGCAAGACTGGCGTGTCCACCCCATAGCTTGTTTCCCAATCATGGAAGATGATGGTTAGCACGCCGAGCGACACATCCACGGCCTCGCGCTCAAAGTAGTAGAATTGACCTCTTTTTGCTACTGCATAGCTGGACCATGGACACAAGGTGTGACAGGCTTACCAAAATGAGGGATTATTAAGTGTAACGATAACGGTAACTCTCCCCGTGTCCGTCCGGCGTGCTAACGCACGCTCTCTTGCTTCAGAGTCCTCGAACCGGTTCGCTCTGTTTGTTGACATACTCCAAGTGATTTGACAGAAGTCGCATCATGCATGTACTAGCACGAGATGACGGTCGATGCTGTCCACCACCTTGGGTCAACTTCGTTGTTTGCGGAGCCCGCTGCATCCTCACACTTTTACGCTCCACTAAACACACCACAAACGGAGAATGACCGGTTGGCCGGGAAAGCGTTGGGAACTCGAAGTGCCTGGGACACTGGCTGCCGGACTTTCCATTTTCCAGACGTCCTCTTGGTTGTTGGCAAACATGTCCGATCCAAAAAAGGAAGTAAGGGTGGGTCACCTGACCCACTCAGATACGCGACGCGACGCTCGCATTGAACGTTCCTTTCCATCGTACCACCACTATCGCCATCACCGCCCGCTAATCAACGTTTCGACCTCCACATCCAGGTTCGTGCAACAATGGTGGTCCTCGCAAGATTGACATGTCCACTCCACAGCTCGTTCCACAATCGTGCTACATAAATACCCAGGCCACTAGTTCTTCGTAAGTCTAACTCAATTCTCCTTCCCTCGCTCCATCTTTAACATGTCTGATACGCACCAGGTCGACACCCCCGCTCAACCTCCTACCACACCCAAGGTACCACGCGTCTCCAAACACGCATTCGCCAGTGAATCCACTCCGATCACAAAGAAGCACGGCGCAGACGTGTCTTACGCATCAACTAGACCAGACTTCAGAGAATTGAGGCTCCGGTTCGCAAGAGAGATGGATCGTCGTTGGTTGGGCGCGATGCCCGTCGAAGATTTCCTTGACACATTCGTCCCTGCCAAAAAGCCATTACCTACGTTGTCCCCTGATCCATTCGGAAATGTCCCCCAGGACGTGGTAGAAAGTAAACGCTATGACCATTTCGTAAGTACTCGTGTCTTCTCGGAAACTCGGTGGCGTGACCATCCGTATCGTCCAGATCGCGGTCATCAAAGATTGGCTGCCTGATCTCGACGCTATAAACACAAGTGCCAAGCCAGACGCGGTCACGAAGCTCAGCCTCAAGACCGACATTGCGCTTTATAATCAGAACAAAGACGAGGCAACCCCAGAGAGGACGGATTTCACGCAAATGGAACTCTGGATGGAGTTCAAAACGAGCGGCAAGGGCGCCGCCTTTCGCGATCCTTCAGACGACACAGATTTCCAACATTTTATTGAGGATGGATCGTTCACGCCGGACACGGACGAAGGAAAAGAGGCACGTGGACAATTGGCATGTTACGCGGGTGCCCATCACGGCCTGCAATTCCGGCACTTCTCGTTTTCGATCGTCGTCCATGGAGAATACGCGCGGTTCCTGCGATGGGATCCCTCCGGTACGGTCGTGACCGCTGCATTCAACTACCTAACGAAGCCAAAATTAATGGCCGATTTCCTGTGGCGGTTCAACCACCTCTCTCCCAAAGAGCGAGGCCACGACATATCAATCCAACCTGCAGAGCTTTCGACCGAGGACGTCGCATACGTCCGTGAAATACTGGAACAAGACGGGGATGTTCCGCTGTACAGATACGAAGTGCCTGGGTTGATCGGCAGGGGCTACGCGTATGGTCCGAGGCCGGCATCAGAAAACTGGTCGCTTGTTAGCCGGTGTACTCGCAATCTCCCTGTGGTGTGGATCCCCTCAGAGGACACGAATAAAGGCACCGAGTCTTGCACAGGACTCAACCCAGAGTCTCCCAGCAAAGACGACACCGATCAGTCCATTGGCGGCGACACGGTCAAGGAAGACCCGTGGTCAGAGAGGCGACATGCCTACATGAAGGACACCTGGAGATTCCTGTCGGATTCGCCGGACGTTGAAGTGTTACCCGAACACAAGATCTATGAGATACTCCGCAAACACGGAACGCCGAACATCCCAGAGCATGTGACTGGTGATGATGTCGAGGGCGGTCAGACACGAACGCCAGAGTTTCTGGAAGCTGCGTGGTTGTGTGTGCGGCCGAGGATCTCGTCGTATCAACACTACCGACATTTGAATTCGATTGTAGAACGTGCGCTTACCAGCTTCGGATGCACGAAACAGCTTGTCGCTGTCGTTTTGGATGCAGTGAGAGGTACGTTCACCGCCATTGCATGCAAGCCATATACTGACTTATGAATGGAAAGCTCACTGGCATGCATTCAAATGTGCACACGTGTTGCATCGCGATATAAGTGTGGGGAACATCATAATGACGAAAGAGGGAAAAGGTCTGCTAATTGACTGGGAGATGGCGAAGATGATGGACGATATCGGGAGCAGGAGACCCGATCGGACGGTAAGACATTCTTTGCGACGCTGTTCGGCGACTCATTGTGCCAAACATTGTTAGGGAACGTGGCAGTTCATGTCTGCCAATCTACTCCAGAATCCTGGCAAGTTGCATACGCTGACGGACGATCTTGAGTCGTTTCTGCACGTACTCGCATGGACGACGCTGCGTTTCGTTCCCACCGTCAAAGCATACGACGCTCAAAAGCGCCACCGTGACATGCAAAAATTTGATGAGCACTATCTGGGTCAAGGTTCTTTGGACGAAGGCGGAGATGGAAAAGCCAATGAACTGCGTGGAGGCGTGTACCCTTCAATACGCTTTCAGCCTCAGGAGAAGACTCCACTTTTCGAGCTCCTGCGGATCTTGAGGAAGCCGTTCAGGTCATTGTACGCTGCGGAGCCTCCAACAGACGAGGATCGGAACAAGGTCAACGTTCCGGAAAGCGAATACAACCGAGCTCTTCAGCGTTTGTCGGAGGACATTAGTATCTATGACGAGGATATCAAACGGCTGCAGTCGTCCCACTGGTTCATGGACACGATGCAGATGACTTTGGACTTGAATGGATGGCCCTTTGATGACAAGGCTAGGGATCAAATTGTCGAGCGCCCGGGGGCGACAAAACGACAAAACGACAACTTGGCGAAGCAGATACAGCACAGTCAACACCTGATGCAGAATTCGAGAGGGTTGCATAGTAGCTCAAAGCGCGCGGCGAGCCCGACACCTGGGCCTGAGCGTAGCGCGAAGCGTCATCGAGCTACTCCACCCGTGTCTGGCTCCGGGATCTGAATGTTTCCTCTCTGTTTCTGTACATCTTCATTTTTTATATTTTCATTTTGTTGGTATGTAGATATTCCCTCATGACATGTTTGACTTTGGGTGTAATATACAGTATGTTCTCTTCCTTGCATACAACATGGTTCACCCTGTCCATTTCTACCACGAGGCACGAGTGCTATAAATCGGCCGAACCAAGATGCTCTCGCGATTCTTGTCGGACACGTCAACTGCCTGTACCGCCGTTCGTCGTGTTTTTCCGCACTCGCACTTACCCCAAACTTTGCCGTCTCGCTGACCATCAAGCAGGGAAGACAATCGGCAAGTAGGAAAGAATGGCGTGCATCATGCATACCTGCGTGGTGATCCAGTCGCGTTGTTGTCCTGTACAAGTCTCGATGCTCGGCGGAACACTACGTAGTCTAATAACGAAGGGGTACAATATCGCACTATCTCGTTAAACATTCAAGTCCACCAAACCACACCTACTGTATGTCAACCGTACGAATACCTTCCATGAACTCAGTCAACGGCATCTCCTCCAAAACCTGAACCATGATCAAACAGTTCATTGCAACGCGTCTATACAGTACACGCGTCACCGGCTCGAGCAACAGCGCTCCAATCGGTTGCCTGAGGCGAGCGACGAGCCGTAGTGCCCGTGGAGTGTCGTCGAGCGCGGATACACCACGCGAGAATTCTTGATCAAGCAGGGGGCCGAACAAGGATGTAATAGAAGGAGATCGTTAGATCGTTAGCCGTCTTGATCCCTACCGAAAGTTTGTTATGCGGTAAACATGAAAGGAAGTGCTTGAACTCGCTCGTAGGTATCGTCGAGCTTAGTGATTGGGAAAACAATTACAGGAAGGCTGGGGCGACTGGTGTTGAAGGGTGAAAAAGGGAGTTTGTTGAGGCGGTCATGCAATGATACGGCTATGGAAAGGTCCGGCAGGGATGAATACAACAACGAGATGACGGTGTTCATTTTGATCGTCTCGATAGGTTGTGGAACGTGTGTCGGCTCAAGTTGGTTGTAGACGGTGAGATCGGGAGATAGGCTGCTATTGTAGCTACCAGTGCGCCCGGTCCAAGCGAGAATAGCGACGTCGCCTGAAGTTGTCATGATGTGCTCCAGAAACCGACCAACCGCACGATCACCCTCCCCGTAAATGACCAGAATGGCGGCATTGAAGATGCCAAGCAACGAGTACGCGATTTCCACAACGAGTGTTGTCTGACGCGTTGAGGCCGAATAGAGCTTCTCACGCACCCTGTCGAGACCAGGACGAAGGATTGCTAATTCTGTAACAACACCTGCAGCCTGTTGCTTCTCCGAGACGATGATAGGCGACTCTTTATGATTTAACATTTTCAAATCAAGGTATAGGTATGGCTTCCAGTCCTCAGTGTAGAACTGAACGATCTCGGCAGCGACCCAGGTGTTCCAGATGTTGTCCCGGAGAGCACCAGGCACCTGCGAATGCGACAAGACGCCGCGGGGGTAGGGAATTGTCGGTGATGACCCGCGGTATCACGTGAACATTGCGACCAGTGACTCCTGCAATACCACATTGTTAAGTTTATCGACACAACAGATGTCGATCCAGGCCCACCAGTAGCCAATAGAATGCACGAGTGAGCAGAATTTCTGGTGTTCACCAAGGATGGCTCTGACTTGTAGATCGAGATGTTCTCGACCTCTTGAAGCAAGAGCCCGCCATCCTCCCACCTGTGGGAGAGCATCACGTATCGATAGAACTCTTTCACTTCCCTCCATATACGCGAATAGTCTATCTCGGTCGTTATCGAAGATACTGGTTCACTGTAGACTGGGAGGGACTCGAACGATTCCGCTTGCTGTTTCTTGTCATATAGACGACTGGTGGTGTTGATCAAAGTTCGCGGCATGTTACGGATGGTCTGTGCCACGATACGCTGAATTGAAGGTGTAGCATTAACATACTGACTCCCAAGTTCTGAAGAACAGTTAACTTGTGACGATTTGAGCGATGTTGAGGCACTGGATGACTTACCTTAGATATGTCTGTCAGGAGATACCTTCAACTTCGAAAGCATCAGATGGAGTACTGCTACCGCCTCAGCGTAGCGTCCTGCCCCATGTAACGCCGCACGCCTCACATCGTAGCCTCGATGATACGACGGGTCGAGTTCGGCAGCCTGTACGCTCAGTTATTGATGCTGTCTGAAATATCGGGAAAGAAACATTCTATTACCCCGTCGGCATCACTCAGGGTGTCTGCCCACATTTTCATCGACGCCCGAGCTTTGCTCCGCTTGACAAGAAACTTCTTGCGGTCAACCGGGTCAAGCGACAGTATCGTTGCGAGATGTTCAGCGGATTCGTCGTAACTTCTTGACCCCATTGCCGCGTCACCAAATTTCTCAAACTTCCCTATACATCGCCGTCGAAAACCTGTGTGGAATGCTTAGACGAACCTTGAACAGTTATTCACACAACAGCTCATCAGATTCTCATTTCGCTCGTTTGTCATGCAGTGTCATGTCGTGTTCATCCCCCTGAAACACTCGGCTGCTCGAGTCCGTGATACGACCGCCCGCTTCAAGATCGTCTGGTATATGATGGACTTTGGAAGCTGAGACTGGACCACAAAGAAGATCGATGTTGAAACGGAAATTATTATGGAAAACGTACCTTGGGAGCAGCATCCAATGTCGTGTGCAGTGACGCACGAATCAACATCATCTTCATACCGGTTCCCTTTGTTTGTTGAACCACTTCAAGTGATTTGACGGAAGTCATGTCATGCATGTATTATAACAAGATGACGGTTGGTGTTACTGTCCACAACCCCGCTGCGTCCTCGCACTTTTACGCCTCACAAAACATACCGCGAACGGAGAGTAACCAGTCGACCTGAGATCGGCAAACATGTTTAATCCGAAAATGGAAGTAAGCATGGGTCACCTGACCCTCCTCGGATACGCGACGCGACGCTCGCGTTGAACGTTCCTTTCCACCATACCACCACCATCGTCATCACCACCTGCCAATCAACGTTTCGAACGCCACATCCAGGTTCGTGCAACAATGGTGGTCCTCGCAAGATTGACATGTCCACTCCACAGCTCGTTCCACAATCGTGCTACATAAATACCCAGGCCACTAGTTCTTCGTAAGTCTAACTCAATTCTCCTTCCCTCGCTCCATCTTTAACATGTCTAATACGCACCAGGTCGACACCCCCGCTCAACCTCCTACCACACCCAAGGTACCACGCGTCTCCAAACACGCATTCGCCAGTGAATCCACTCCGATCACAAAGAAGCACGGCGCAGACGTGTCCTACGCATCAACTAGACCAGACATCAGAGAATTGAGGCTCCGGTTCGCAAGAGAGATGGATCGTCGTTGGTTGGGCGCGATGCCCGTCGAAGACTTCCTTGACACATTCGTCCCTGCCAAAAAGCTATTACCTACGTTGTCCCCTGATCCATTCGGAAATGTCCCCCAGGACGTGGTAGAAAGTAAACGCTATGACCATTTCGTAAGTACTCGTGTCTTCTCGGAAACTCGGTGGCGTGACCATCCGTATCGTCCAGATCGCGGTCATCAAAGATTGGCTGCCTGATCTCGACGCTATAAACACAAGTGCCAAGCCAGACGCGGTCACGAAGCTCAGCCTCAAGACCGACATTGCGCTTTATAATCAGAACAAAGACGAGGCAACCCCAGAGAGGACGGATTTCACGCAAATGGAACTCTGGATGGAGTTCAAAACGAGCGGCAAGGGCGCCGCCTTTCGCGATCCTTCAGACGACACAGATTTCCAACATTTTATTGAGGATGGATCGTTCACGCCGGACACGGACGAAGGAAAAGAGGCACGTGGACAATTGGCATGTTACGCGGGTGCCCATCACGGCCTGCAATTCCGGCACTTCTCGTTTTCGATCGTCGTCCATGGAGAATACGCGCGGTTCCTGCGATGGGATCCCTCCGGTACGGTCGTGACCGCTGCATTCAACTACCTAACGAAGCCAAAATTAATGGCCGATTTCCTGTGGCGGTTCAACCACCTCTCTCCCAAAGAGCGAGGCCACGACATATCAATCCAACCTGCAGAGCTTTCGACCGAGGACGTCGCATACGTCCGTGAAATACTGGAACAAGACGGGGATGTTCCGCTGTACAGATACGAAGTGCCTGGGTTGATCGGCAGGGGCTACGCGTATGGTCCGAGGCCGGCATCAGAAAACTGGTCGCTTGTTAGCCGGTGTACTCGCAATCTCCCTGTGGTGTGGATCCCCTCAGAGGACACGAATAAAGGCACCGAGTCTTGCACAGGACTCAACCCAGAGTCTCCCAGCAAAGACGACACCGATCAGTCCATTGGCGGCGACACGGTCAAGGAAGACCCGTGGTCAGAGAGGCGACATGCCTACATGAAGGACACCTGGAGATTCCTGTCGGATTCGCCGGACGTTGAAGTGTTACCCGAACACAAGATCTATGAGATACTCCGCAAACACGGAACGCCGAACATCCCAGAGCATGTGACTGGTGATGATGTCGAGGGCGGTCAGACACGAACGCCAGAGTTTCTGGAAGCTGCGTGGTTGTGTGTGCGGCCGAGGATCTCGTCGTATCAACACTACCGACATTTGAATTCGATTGTAGAACGTGCGCTTACCAGCTTCGGATGCACGAAACAGCTTGTCGCTGTCGTTTTGGATGCAGTGAGAGGTACGTTCACCGCCATTGCATGCAAACCATATACTGACTTATGAATGGAAAGCTCACTGGCATGCATTCAAATGTGCACACGTGTTGCATCGCGATATAAGTGTGGGGAACATCATAATGACGAAAGAGGGAAAAGGCCTGCTGATCGACTGGGAGATGGCGAAGATGATAGACGATGTCGGGAGCAGGAGACCCGATCGGA
The DNA here is from genome assembly GCA_038090315.1 of Xanthoconium stramineum. Lineage (NCBI taxonomy): Eukaryota > Fungi > Basidiomycota > Agaricomycetes > Boletales > Boletaceae > Xanthoconium > Xanthoconium stramineum. The sequence goes on along the minus strand of JBBPMO010000199.1, from coordinate 21,883 downwards.
CGGTAAGACATTCTTTGCGACGCTGTTCGGCGACTCATTGTGCCAAACATTGTTAGGGAACGTGGCAGTTCATGTCTGCCAATCTACTCCAGAATCCTGGCAAGTTGCATACGCTGACGGACGATCTTGAGTCGTTCCTGCACGTTCTCGCATGGATGATGCTGCGCTTCGTTCCCACAATTAAGGCATACGACGCTGAAAAGCGTCACCGTGACATGCAAAAATTCGATGAGCACTTTCCGAGTGAAAGTTCATTGGATGAAGGTGGAGATGGGAAAGCCAATGAACTGCGTGGAGGCGTGTACCCCTCCATACGCTTTCAGCCTCAGGAGAAGACTCCACTTTTCGAGCTCCTGCGGATCTTGAGGAAGCCATTCAAGTCATTGTACGCTGCGGAACCTCCAACGGATGAGGATCGAAACATGGTCGAAGTTCCAAAGAGCCAATATGACCAAGCCCTTGAGGATTTGTCGCGGGACATCCGTCGTTATGACGAAGACATTAAACGGCTGGAATCCTCCTACTGGTTCATGGACACGATGCAGACGGCTTTGGACTGGAAGGGTAAATGGCCCTATGACGACAAGGCTGAGGATCAACTCGTCAAGCGCCCGGGTGCGACAAAACGACAAAACGACAACTTGGCGAAACAGATACAGCACAGTCAAAATCTGATGCAGAGTTCGAGAGGGTTTCAGAGTAGTTCGAAGCGTGCGGCGAGCCCGACGCCTGGGCCTGAGCGCAGCGCGAAGCGTTATCGAGCTACTCCTCCTGGGTCTGGGTCTGGGATTTGAACGTTTCCTTCCTATCTGTATCTTTTGTTCTTTTACTTTGTTAGTATGCAGGTATTCTCTCGTGACCTGGATGTAATATGTACTCCTTTCGGTTCCTTGTACACAGCATGTGCATGATGGTTTACTCTGTCCATTTCATCACGGCACTGCTAGAAATCGGTCCTGTCATCCGATCCTCCGACTGAACGCATGATTCAGAACAGTCGTCATGGGTCGTAGCCGAAAATCGAAAGAGACCCCAGCTGGATACCACATGGTACTACTCGTCGCACTTCATCTCGAATCTCGACTCCCATCATCACACTCCCATTGAACACATCCCTTCTCTGCATTCCACGCCGTGTGATCACTGGTTCCTCAGCCACCTCCAAGTTATCGTACCTAGGAGTCATCCCGATCGCCCTCCTTTGTCCGGTCTCACTCTCACACTGGTGTTAGGCCCCAGAGTCTGTCATGCTCATCGTTCTTGGGAACTACTCCATGTACCTCGGTGAGCACTGCTTTCCACGTGTCTACTCTTGCTTTACTTTGGTATAACATCATTTATGTGCTGTATTCTTCTTGCTTCATGCTTTATGTTTGTTGCTGGTTCGTCCCAATCATATTACGCTGTATTATGTCCTGTAACCGTCCTTCAGGTTTCCAACTTCCTGGTTCTGACATTTGCGCCAGATTTCAGAACGCCTCTCTGAGCCTCGGATGGCGTTTTTGGACCCGACGCCGCTAGCAACTGAGCGTTGAACGTCTGTGTTGTGATGGGACGAGCGAATCACTGAATTTAGTGGTGAGGTTGGTACGTCTACGTCAACCCCGTTACTGGGATTGGCCATGACCGATTTGTTCCCTCCACCATCCCTTTGACATACTCCCAGATGGGAAGAGGTCGGATTATTCTACATCCCCCAAACCATCATCTGATCGCTTTTGCCTACAGTTGGTCATCGTCACTTGCTGCGCCCGCGCTCATTAATCAGCGCAGTATACATTCATAACTGGCCACCCGCGGGAGCCGCAAACCTCGTATATCTAGCCAAGATGAATATATAGTTACATTGGAGAGTGGGGGTATCACTACGAAAGATAACGTCAACCTTCCAATAATCCAGAGAGGCCCTCAAAGTAAATTGCTCTACGGTTTCCCAAACTTGATCACCCACGTCTCCTTACACCCCTGCGTCCCAGGCAGCAACCGCTTCTTCTCAAATTCCTCGTCCTTTTCGAGTCCCTTGAACGCCGTCATCTCGCCTAGCCAATCGATCCTCTTGAAACGCACTTCCTTGCCCTTGTCCTTTTCACCCCTCGCCTTGGCCGCCTTCTCGATCGTCTCCTTCTTTGTTTTTTCGATCACGACGATGCCCCACTCTGAGTCCGCGATTGGTTCCTGGAGCATCGCGTAGAGACCCTCAAAGATGGCACTGCACGTAACCGCAGATCCAGTGGGTGCGCGGATGTCGACTGTCCATGGAAAAGCTTTGGAGATGATGCGGACATCTTGTGTGGGGTGTGCAAGCGCGGGTTGGAGTCCGACCTGTTGGTAGGTGGAGAGAAGGATGCCGTCCCGTGGAGCTTTGCGTACGTCATAACGAATGTTGGTCGTTTCTGCTGCCAGAGCCGGGTTCAAGTGTGGATGTTTGGTTTGCGCGCGATCGACTAGATCCGTGTGGGTGAACAAACGAGGTGAGTGAGAAGATACGCGGGACATACAAAAGTGCCATCCGGATGGTTTTTGTTGATAATAGGGATCGTTGTACTGGGGTGGGAGGTAGACGTGCGGGTTGTACTGTGTCTGGTACCACGGATAGCGGTTTCCGTAGGGATCCATGAAGTATGTGGGCGTGAGTGGAATGAGAGGAAGTGGTCGCTGAGAAGATGATGTTGGGAACTGCGCTTAAAAGGCGCGAGAGTCGTGGCGCCAAGTATAGCCGATGCGAGTGATCTAAATCTGTTCGGCTTCCGTGATCAGCCCGAGCGCGCCGAACTTGTCGCGGGAGATCTTTGGCGTCTGGAGGTGACTAGATGATCCGAAATTGGGCGAGTCAGCAGTTGTAGGACTGCATGGACGTCCGGGTGACACAGCCAGAGTCATATACGCACCACTTCCTACTTTGAGAGGCAGGGCTCAGCCGACTACCTGGCGCGCGGTCATGTCATGTCATGGCCACCACCAACGCGTCAAAGTCGGGCAGTGAGCATTTGAAAGAGTGCTATGTACCAGATATTTATTTCCTGCTTGATGGCATCGCAATATTGCTGTGTCGAGCACTAGCACTGGTCAGCCCGGTGACATGAAAAAAATTGAAGCGGAGTTCGACGCTGCATGCCGTTGACCTACCAAAGTAAATCCGATGAATCTGATTGGTCAAAAAAGCTTGTTTCCAGTCGCCAAAACCATTTTAGCGAACACGAGATAGGCTTCCACGTCAACGTCGCGCCATAATCGTAGGTTGTCTCGAACCACGCTGACGACAAGATTGGCGTCTATCGTGTCCAGGAACTTATTCTTACAAAGATTTCTCGAAGTTGTGATGCGATGCATGCAGGCTGGGCACGGAACTGGATTACATAACAGGGCACTGCAGATAACTGCCCGAATAATCCCTTTTCCTTCCTACATCCACCTCCCATGTCCGTCGCTTCTGCTGTTCGTGCTCCAGTGCGCAGGGCGCTCTGTTCAACTTCTACCAGGCGAATCAGTGCCCAATTCAGGGCATCCTCGTTCAGGGGTTTCTCCACCGAGGCCCCTCCTCCACCCCCAAAGAAAAACTTTGGCCTTTATGCTGGTCTTGGAGCGGTTGTGGCCGGAGGAGTTGCTTACTACCTCTTGAACTCCGACTCCGAATCTATTGCAGCCAAGCCTGCTGCGCAGGCCGCCAAATTCGTGCCTACCAAGACAGACTACGACAAGGTGTGTAAGACATCTCCGAAACGAGCGGCTGAACTGAATTTCTCCAGGTGTATAAACGTATCAGTGAGGTCATTGACGAGGCCGGCAGTTATGATGGTAGATGTCTGTGCCATCCACTTTACTCGTAATCACTCATATCTTTGGTAGACGGTTCCTTTGCTCCGGTTTTACTCCGTCTCGCGTGGCACTCCTCTGGCACACATGACAAGCAGTCCGGTACCGGCGGAAGGCATGTTCCGTTCACCTCCCTCCCGACAGTCGTACTTATCATTTTCATTCCTAGCAACTACGCCACCATGCGCTTTGAGCCCGAATCATTGCATGACGCCAATGCTGGACTTCACGTAGCTCGTAACCTCATGGAGAAGCTCAAGAATGAATTCCCATGGATTTCCTATGGTGACTTGTGGACCCTTGCTGGGGTCTGCGCAGTCCAGGAGATGGGTGGTCCCAAGATTCCTTGGCGACCCGGGCGTATTGATGGACTCGCCAAGGATGCAACTCCAGATGGGCGTCTTCCCGATGCAACACAGGGTGCACCCCATCTTCGCGACGTGGGTCTCGTCTCATCCCCTCTCATTCTCCGGTCGAATCCAACCATTCCATACACAATAGATCTTCTATAGGATGGGGTTCAATGACCAGGAGATTGTGGCGCTTTCCGGTGCTCATGCCGTCGGTCGTTGCCACACGGACAGGTAGGGACATCATCACGACGCACGATACCCGTGCGCTTATGACGCGTGCCTTAGGTCTGGATTCGAGGGACCTTGGACGTTCTCCCCAGTTACGTTCTCAAATGAGTACTTCAAACTGTTGTTCAATGAGACGTACGTTTTACCCCCTAGACATCTCTTTCCTATGCCGCTCACGGAAGTCTCTAGATGGGTCTGGAAGAAATGGAACGGTCCGAAGCAACTCGAGGACAAAAAGACCCGAACTCTGATGATGCTACCGTAAGTGTCCATCGCATCGCCCCAGGCATGTGACCAGACTGACTTCATACGTCTTTTCCAGAACGGACTACGTTCTTACACAAGACAAGAGCTTCAAGAAATGGGCCAAGGCGTACGCTGACGACGAAGCGCTCTGGTTCAAGGAGTGCGTGCTCGGATTCTTCATCTTCATCTCTCCCTGACACGCAACCTCTAGTTTCTCCGCTGCATTCTCCAAGATGCTCGAGCTCGGTGTACCTCCAAGCCAGTTCCAGACCTCGGAACCTTGGACAATGGGTGACGCGTAGAAAGAATGCCATGTTCCGTACAGGTTTCCTTTGGTGGCGCTGGTGGGTTACTGTATACCATGCTGCCGTTTTGTGCGCTAGATCTGTCTTTTATAAACTTTCTTTCTTGTGTTGTTTTCGGGGCATCGGTCTTAGCTTCAAAGAATCTACCGGTGCCTTGCAAGGAAGTTTCAATTACAAATTCATCATCTCGCCAGCAACCTGCTCGATTTAGGAAGATCTAGATCAGACGTGAAATCAGCGCTGATTATTATTTACCCACTAATTTTTGCTTCTTGTATATGTTGCGCCTTGGATACTGGAGGAGCGATGTACTTGGCTGAACGAGACACGAGAATGAGGAAGCTTGGCCGAGCTGGTACGTAGCGAGCTTTGGAGCCACTTGTACTGTGCTGACCACAACGCGCCCCTGGTCTAGGCAATGGGCACACGCTGTACAGCGTGTGAGACATGTTGTTCCTGGTGGCAGAAACCGATCTTCCAGCCTTTGACTTCTCGGAGGGAGTCAAAGAAGGAAAGATCCGGCGAAAGGTTGCTGAGAAACCAAGCGCAGACGAGTAGGGATTTCGACCTCTGGCCTCGACTGAGACCGAGAGAACTACAGTCCAGTACCTCATGCGTGTCACTCCATACGCAGTCCACGTGGCCCTCTATGATTGTACAACATCTTGCGAAACGTGGTTCCGAAACACCAACGGACATACCTCGAAGATTATCTGCTTCCTTTGCTTCTTCTCGTGGCGCCCCCAGGTTGAACCGCGTCTCAGAGTAAATTTTATGTTTATCATGATCATGCCATGCGGCGCTGTGACATGGCAGTAGAAGAAGAATTTAGTTCGTCAGTAGATTCGTAGCACCTGACACCATTCACAGACACGATATCACGCGCCCAACTATGAGGGGTGCCCAAATTTTGTTATAACCATCACCCATTACCGCGTACCACTCAAACTCCTCATCCAGGTCCATACTACATGCATAGTAGTCCTCGCGAGACTGACATGTTCACTCCACAACCATACAAGATAAATACCTCAAGCTGGTGGAAGCCTGCCGTGGCCAACGGCGGGAACACTAACGAGCGGGCACGAGCGAACTGGACCGAGCTCTGTTGGGGCGACTACGCGGTACGTGGACAAGGGACTACTGCTGTATATCTACAATGTGTCACATAGATATACTAGTGTACACATGACTAGGATGCCAGTGAGGTTTACAGCTGGTTCTCAAATCGCTTTGTTCGTTTTAATCCTTTTCTCGAGTCACTTCAAGTCGTTTACATGTCTCATGTTCACCAGGACGAGGCTGCCGAACGATCCCAGCCCACTGGTATACCCAACGCGCCATGCATTTTCCACGGCACACCCGCCGGTGGATCCACTACAGAGAAGTACGGGTCCTTTCATCACCGTCGTGGAAAACTACATATCCCAGAATGTATTGTTGTAGGTGACTTCTTGAGAGATTCAAGACCATGTTTCAATCCTTGACTGGAGTCGGAGGCCGCCCAGCATATAAAGACATGAAGGGCTTCGCCAATTGCCACAGAAGCTGGAGGAGTGGTGTCGTTTTGGGTGCCCGCGCCCAATGAATCTGCCCTTCGATCCCCACCGAGTTCATGCACATCAAATTGGAGCATGTCACGGGCACGACATGCGTCAACGTAGCGTTCAATGGCAGTAACGTAACACAGCATCGTCCAGACAAGAACAAGAACGACTCGAGATCGTCCGTAAGCGTATGCACGCGGCCGGAGTCTCAGAGTAGATTGGCCGACATCAGTTGCCGTGTTCCCTCATTATGTTTATAGCGCGACCAGTTGTTGAAACACTCCTGCGCACAGTGACTTACCATGCGCTCAGGTCGCCTGCTCCCGATCTCGTCCACCATCTTCGCCATTTCCCAATGTATTAGTAGGTCCCTGCCGTCATCCGACAAAACGATATTCCCCACACATCCCGGTGTAAGATTCGTGAGGGATCAACGCACTGGTGTACCTTTTGTATACTATTACAGCAAACGGACCTTTGAGCACGTCCGAAACGACTCTGACGAGGTCTTGAACCTGGAAAGCGACACCCTGAGTTTCCGCGCAACAGCAGTTGGTAGGATTAACTATATGGCGGGATCTCGGGCCGCATACATAACCCTGTAGCGGATGTGAACGTTTGCGTTCGCGGCCTGTCGTCCTTGATGTCAGTACAACTAGGCCTTTGAATACTTGTTTAGCATGTCGAAGTGAGTTGAACGACGGGCACGTCGCGACGTCGCGACCCTGGCATCCAAGAGACAACGTCAAATTGGAAAATCGGCCATGTTCAATAACGAGCGGACATTACAACGCGTCGAGTACGACTCGGACAGCAAAGCGACTAAAGTCTAAAGGAACGTGCAGGGTTACTTCGTCCAAAGAAAGTATGTGCGAAAATAGAATTAAAGGGAGATCGTTGATAACGTGGGTATTTCAATGGAGCAGCGTGTCTGTCTCGTCTGGCGTTCGCGGATCCTTTGTCTTGCGTTTAATCTAGGAGAATATACATATGGGATCAAGGTGAACTTTGCGAGGACATGGAAAGGTTGATCATCTTACACTGCGAGTAATGAGTTCATGTAACCTATGGTCATCATTGAAACAACATGAGTCTGGGGTCAGTGCGCATGATGAATCGACTCACATCGACTGATGACAACGGCGGGCGCGCCGACCCAATAGTGACCGCTTTGGGTAACGAACTGTGATGCTGGTCAATGTGGATGACTGTGAGCAAAAAATCCGACACTTACTACCACACCAACGATAATAGAGATCAGACTAGAAAACGGGCGATGAACAGAGATTCCAACACTGATCGTCGGGCTCACCAGGTTAGGGCGCCCATGTTAATAAAAATGATAACGAGATCGCGGATGACATTGGACCGGCCCCGGAGTTCTGACCTCCACAAGTGCTTGAAGATCGTGATGGTGATGATGATATCGCATAGTGTGCTTACAGTCGCTGCAAGAGGTATTAACTAGAAGCGTAGAATCAATAAATCACCTGATCCTAATCACCGCCCGACATCTTACTGGAGTCGTATAGAGAAATTTCATCGTCCCGTTCTTGACACTTTTAACCGATCAGTTTCTGCCAGAATCAAAAACAGGATTCACGGACACTTTGATACTTGCCACTGAGATCTCAATGAGTCCGTCATACATGGGGATAAAGGTAAATTGGAACACCAACCTGTACCGAGCACTAAATGCGCATTAATACGGTCAACACGTTAAACTGACTTTGCTTACCAAGTTGTACAAATGCAATGAGGACCTGTGAACTGTAAGAAGAATGCCATCTTTGAATGAGAGTGACTTACGATAATTATGGTGATAACTTTCTTATTCCCGGTGACTACAGGGAATTGTTAGAATGTAACCGTCTCGCTAAAAGAGGGCATACTTATCCAGACCCGGTGGCAGTAGAAACTGTCAAGAACAATTAATTGACACAAGCAATAAGCGAAGTATTACGAACCATTGCACGGAGAATGTGACCATGTACTAGGAGTTTTACATGAGTTGCAGAATCCGTATACAAATGGAAGCTTACATTCATAGGAACGGCGATCTACGGATATGGCTCATCAGTGGCGGTTTACCCAAAGTATGAAGCACCCAACACTCACGTATGCACCCCTTTGAGCTGGGTGAAAATGCAGTCAAAATGGGGATAATTGAAAACTCCTTACCATGGTAGGTCGATCTCACACGATGCTGTGTCACGCCGGTGGCACAAGACCAACATAGTCCAGTAGAACTCAGTTGTTCCGATAAGGTGAAGGATGTCCGCGATGCTAGAAAAAAACATTATTCCTACTGATACGCACGACTCGGAGCTCGAGAGACCTACAACACAAACAGGACCTATGGCAGGCTTAGCTTCAAACTGAAGAATGGAAAGAAATGCTAGACACACCAACAACTTGATTGGGAGGAGATCATCTGGAAAAAACCACACGTAGTGCATGGATTGTGCCAGAGAGGTTCCGTACATCCTATTTGGCCGTCATTTAAATTTGTGTGCATGAGATATACGAGGCCGTACGCACAAACTTGAAATGCATAGTCCTACGTTCTGTTGTCACTTTGGGTAAGAGCGGTAGGAGGAAAAATCACCCACCGATTAGTCCTGGAGCCCATGCGCTTGTTACAAGGTCGTTAGGCATGATCAGGGCAACCCTTGAGCAGTGGTTGTCCTTGAAACTGAGTGATGGTGAAGATGGAGGAACACCGGCCTAGAAGGACAGAGCACGTCGAAGGTATTGGGCTAGCCACAACTGGGTTGTTGCCCAGGCTAGCAATGGTGTGCAAACACGGCCCCACAACCTGGAGTTCATGAGACGGGCTGCATTGCATGTGACGGCATCCATACTTCTATTACTTACAGAGTTGAATCAAGTCATTTCTGGTTCGCCTACTAGTAAGGACTACAAACACTAACTACATACTCAAGGAGGATACGACACCACTTGGTATCGTTGAAGGCTGTCCAAGGTGTGAGGCCAAACTCATCGCCTACCATCTACTGTATGTCGATTGTGGTACGGATGCCCTCAATCAACTCCGTCAACGGTGTCTCCTCGCGAACCTGAACCATGATCAAACAGTCCACAGCGACGCGTCTATACCGCGCACGCCCAACTGGTTTCAACAACAACGCACCAAAGGGCTGCCTCAGGCGAGCAATGAGCCGGAGAGCGCATGTTATCTCGTCGAAGGCCCCTGCACCATGGGAGTACTCCTGGTCGAGGATGGGGCCGATCCAAGGGTGGATCAAAAGGAGGTCTTTCACCCCGGAGAGGTCGTCCCTAGTTTTGATCTCTACCTCCCCAAGCGCGGACATCGTGGCACGGTAAACATGCAATTTGGTCACCGAATCAAGTCCCAAGGCGCTGAGTCGGGTAATTGCAAAGGTGATGCAGGGGAGACCGAGGCAACTGGCAGAAAAGGTTGGGCGAAGAGGTTTGTTGAGATGACCATACAGTGACATGGCAAGGGAGAGGTCAGGCCATGATGAATGGAATGACGTGACGATGTTGTCCATCTCAGCCGCATCGATGGGTTGCGGAACGTGTGGCGGCACAAGCTGGTCGTAGACCGCAAGATTGGAAGGTAGACAACTGTTATAACCACCCGCGCGCCCGGTCCAAGCAAGGATAGTGACGTCACCAGAACCCGCTAAGATGTGTTCCAGGAACCGACCGACCGCGCGATTGCCTTCACCGTAAATGACAGGGATAGAAACGTTGAAGATACCCAGCAGCGAGTACGCGATATCCTCGACAAGCGTCGTTCGGCGCCTTGAGGCTAGATATAACTTCTCGCGCACCCTGTCGAGGCCAGGACGAAGGACCGACATTTCTTGCGTGAGAGCTCCTGCGGCTTGTTGCATTTCCCGAATAATGCCAGGGTCCTCCTTGTGATTGACGATCTCCAGCCCAAGGTATGGCTTCCAGTCCTCTGTATAGAACTGGACAACCTCCGCTGCAACGTATTCCTGGTACGTCCATGCACGCGTATTCCAGATACTTCGACGGAGATCACCAGACCGTTGGTTGTGCGACCAAACACCACGGAGGTAGACGATTGTGAGGGACGAACCACGATACCACGTGAACATGGCGACCAGCGACTCCTGTAGAACGACATTGTCCTTTTTATCAATACAACAGGTGTCGGACCACACCCAACGGAATCCAAGAGTGCCAATTAGTCGGCACAACGTCTGGAGTTTGATGTTCGCGAAGGATGCCTCCAGATCATAGACAGAGATGTTCTCGACCCGCTGAAAAAGAGGCTCTTCATAGTCCCACTTGTGGGAGAACATGACGTAGCGGTAAAAATCCTTGACCTCGTTCTGAATACGTTCAGGGTCGAGCCCAGTTGTCATTGAAGACCGTAGTTCATCGTAGACTGGAAGTGCTTCGAAGGCTGCCGCCTGCCTTATTTTATCGTACAGGCGCCCTGTCTTGGCGTCAACGAGGACACGTGGCATGTAGCGGATGATTACTTCAATCACCTCCCGGATAGCGGGTGTCGCATCGACGTACTGATCGCGAAGCCCTACAGTCGGAAAGAAAATTAATGTGTTGCCTCTACGCGAACCGATGAAATGGCCTACTGTGAACGTGGGGATCAGAGGATTCCTCGATCTTCAAGAGCATTGTCTTGAATGCCTCGAATGCTTCGCTGTACCGCTCCGCGCCGTGTAATGCGGCATGCTTCCGCTCGAACCCTTTATAGGATGTTGGTTCAAGTTCAATAACCTAGATTGTACACAACACTGAGCTCCCTTTCCATGATAATGCGACATGAACCGTACCATTTCAGCATCGATTAATGCCACTTTCCATGACTTTCTGAGTGCTCGTGCGTTGCTTCGCTTATAAAGGACATCGCTGATGTTCGAGGGATCGAGCGTCAACAACTCGGAATAGTGTTTGACGGCCTCGTCGTATTTTTGAGAGTCCATCGCTGTATCACCCAAAATTTCCAGCTTCGCCATACAGCGACGTCGAAAGTCTGTCGAGAATAGTTAGAACATCCTGGATACGCTGCCATGGATCCACTCACCGACTTCCCATACTGTGCACGTGCACGTGTCCTCTGTCAGGTCGTTCTGCATTTTTTGGAAGCACTGGACTGCCTCTGTAAGTCGACCGTCCTGTTCCAGAACGTCACACACTGTCTGGTAGACGAGTAATTTCGGAATCTGAAACTGAGGCAAAAGAAAGTCAACATCCATCAAGGGTACGTTATGAGACGGTACCTTGGCAGCCGCATCCAATGCCTCGTTCGCCGAGCCAAGAACCAAGAACAACCTCGTCCACTTGCTCAAGAGAGTGCGTAGTGTTGATGGACTGAGCGACAATGCAGTCGAATAGGCTGCAAGCGCTTCATCATATTTCTCAATCTTTGACGCTTCGTCTCCATCCATTTCCAGCGTCGATGCGCATCGGTTCGTGAAGTCTGACATGCGAATTCAACAATGCTCCTCGGCTCGCAATGCCAAAACCCACCATCAAGCCAGTCGGTTATGAACGTGTAACCTCTGACCGCTTCCCTCGCGGTATTCTTGATCTCGAGCAGAGATGCGGCAGCATCGAATATGCGACCCTCAGCAGAAAAAGTTTCACACTGGTGCTTTTGCTCGTGGACACGAACAATATGTGCGAGGTCGTCCGCTTTTTGTTGTAGTTGTACGATTTCGTTGTCTGATGGACGTCAATACCAATAACAGAAGTCAGAATACTGTTGGATGTACTCGATTTTTCGACCTGTGCGCGAAAGGGTATGGTGAGCTCATGATCGAGGCCTTGTACGGTTTTCTCGAGGTTCACTATTTCTTCTTCTAATTAATCAAAGACATGTTAGAATGTGGAAGTCAGAACAGCGAATGGACGAACTCAATCTTTCGTCCTGCGTGCGGAGGGAGTTGATAATCTCATTCAGGCTTTCTTCTCGCTGATTGGCTGCGCCGAGCTCGTGACGGAGGTCTCGTACGACTTTCTCGAGATTTACTATTTTTTCTTCTAATGAATTAAACATGTTAGAACGTGCGGGGCAGGACAGTGAATGGACGAACCCAGTCTTTCATGCTTTGTACGAAAGGAGTGGAGACTGTCCTCTTTCTGCTGGTTACGGTGTTGTTCATTGAGTAGCAAATCGAATTCTTGATTCAAATGTACTCACGGTGTCGCAGTAGGACGAGGGGAGGATGTTACAGAGACTGCGAAATGTGATTTTCTTGTCATCGCTAATCACAATGTCGTGATTTGCCGAGATGGCCATGCAATTGACATCAGCTGCATGCTCGATGACAGAACCGATTTGCTTGTGTGTTGTGGCATCCCAGAGTGTGACTGATGAGCCGGAAGATGCTGCGATGAATGCTCCGTCGCTTGCCAGTGCAATGCGGTTGCATTCGTCGCCGTGAATGGACCATTGGGAAAGCGTTGCACCAGTGGACGTGTCGATGCAGGTGATGTCGCCGGAAGATACAACAAAGAGCCGTTCGCTATTGCTCGACCAGGCGAGGGAGTGGTTGAGCGAGAATGAGACTTCGATTGGGACGTTGGTGACAAGGTTGCCATCCTGACTGTCGTAGGTCCGAATAAACTTCTGAGTTGTGGTGGCGATGAAGCGTCCGTCGGGCGAGAATTTGACCGTGTACACCTCGTCATCGTGTTCCCATGGCCCGAGCAGTCGTGTGCCAGTCGAAAGCGACCAGACGCAGACAGCCCAGTCATCCGACCCGCTCGCGATTTTCGTCGAGTCTGGCGACACGTCGACGGCATTCACCCAATCGCTATGTGCCTTGATCTCGGTCAGTTTTTCGTTGTTCTCTGCGTTCCAAACCTGCACCAACTGCCATGTCCCGCTGACGATCCACTTTCCGTCTCGCGATACCGCAATGTTGAAAACAATATCCCCGCATCCATTGGCGTACCCACCTCCATGCCATCTTCAACTCGCCAACGTCGAATCTTTCCCTCCTCGTCGCCACTCATGACGTGCTTCCCATCAACGAGAAACACGATCGACCATATCTCATCTCGACTGAATATTCTACCTCGACCATCGATTTCCATTATTTTTGCAGAGGAGGGCTGGATTTCGCTCGACTCTAGGCTCCTCGTCAGTATCCCACTCACTGTCTCCCCACGCACTCACCATTCCTTGATTGCCAGTTGCTTCCTGCAGACATTCTCGGCCAGAGTATCAGAGCGATGTTAAGAAGGACGCACAGTTGTGTACTCCAAGGGTGCCACGGTCGCCCTCCACACACGTGTCTCTTATCGTAATGCGCCAGTTCGCGCACTGCATCTTGGCGCTTGCCCTGATCTGACACGCATTCCCCACCGTTCTCTTCGGACTTTTCGAGAATTAAACTTCAAGTTGTTGACAGCAGGTGGGCTAACTATGTTTACCGCCGTTCATGTTTCCATGATGTACCTGGCCACGCCCGCAACACTGACAACTACGCAGAACCCTCATCGTTTTTATTACAGGTCTTCGCGATGTATGTTACAACATTGCGCTTGGACCATCGTTGCTCTCTCAAGGAGTATTCATCGTTCCTTGACCGCCAGAAACATACGCAACAAGGTATCGGAGCGACGGGGAGAAGGATGCGCGCTCGTCTAACTCAGCAGGACATCGCTATAGGTAAGGACACTATTTCTGTTACTCCGCCGATCGCAACACTCGTCTCACCCTCCTTGGGCCTGTCCAATCCTCATCCTCGCCAACCCTCCGACCTGCGCTCCGAGTCGACCCATACACCTACACGCCGTCCATCTTTGCCGGCCAGCGTGACAAGTATCTCTCGGACATATATGCGTACGACTTTGCGAGCGACACCGTGTTGGAGCTGTTTAATAACTTGAGTGCGAGCGGCGGGCCGTACGCGTGTTTTACGTAGCGGGCGGTGGTGGATCCGGAGTTGAAAGAGGTGTATGTGTGCGCCCGTCTCTATCCTTGTTTGCGTGCAGTTGTGGGACGCTGACGAGGGCACGGCAGACGTCGGCGCTTACCGTGTTGAGGTCGGATGCACCGGATTGGGTGTATCTGTATGCGAACCCGGCGCAGCCGGGCTAGTGGACGCAGATCCTGCCCAAGGTGTCTTCGGGCGACGGTGAGAGCAAAAACAGCAACGGCGTTCAACATGAGGTTCCGGTGCCGTTGCCTAGGTATGCACACCAGATGAGCGGGTGAAGGGAGGGGTGGTGGTGGGGAAGGAGAATGAGGAGGCGAGGGTAGGCGGAGCGCGGGCGTCGCAGGGTGCGAAAGCGAGTGTGAGAGAGGGTAAGAATAGCGGTGGCGGCGGGGATGGGGCTGGGAGCGGCAGTTGGAGGGGGGGTGGGGGTGGGGAGGAGGAGCGGCCGAGGTTGAAGGAGACAAGGTTGAATGATTTCTGAGTGATGAATCTCGTGAGGTGAGTACGACACAAATTTGTTGGGAGTAGGCTTCCGATGCGTGTATGTAGGGCTGCGCCAGAAAAGGTTGTACGACAAGCCAAGTATCTCATTGGAAGACAACAATACAAATTCTACTGATGTTGAGAGACCCTACTCACGTCAATACAGGTTTTGAGAAATGTACGAGGAGCCTGCAGTCAAGACACTGCGTTACCTGCAAATCGAGGTCTCCGACGTCGCCGATCATAACAATCCCGAAGAGATGAGCGTATTCCGGTCTCTTCTCGCGCATTTATTATCCCCCAGCGCGATGATATCCGCCGGCGACGCGTATATACCATCCAAAAGGGTTGTCGAACGGGAAGAACCCCCCAAGAAGCGATCACGGGCGAACGCGCCAGAGGAAGTCTGGACGAACGTGATCGACAGGGAGGACGACGATACACAGCACACCCCACCTGGGTCCATCTCGCTCACCCGTTCGTCGATGCCGGGCGAACGGAGTCAGGCTGTGTTGCAAATGGACGAGGCTTCAATGGGGATGCGGATGCGCAAGGAGGGGCGCAAGGCGGTGTCTGCGGAGCGGTTCAGCCAGCGGACGGAGATGTTTGAGCAATTGTTGGAGTTTGTGGGGGAGGAGGTGAAGCAGCCAAGAGAATCGGTGTTGAATCTGGTCGATGCGGAGGACGGGTTGTAGGATTGGAATATCACGCTCTGTTGGTACATGTATGATACGATGTTGTGGGTTTACTCGTCGAGGTTGATGACGCGACCAAACTTGGCATACAAGACGACCTTGAGTTCTTTCATGTCCTTTTCGCACTCTTGGGCGGTGGTAGAGAGGTCGGTGAGGTCGGTGAGGTCGGCGAGTTAGGTTGTGGAGTTAGGTTGTGATGTCGAATTGGTCCTTTTCGAGGTGTTGGAGAGCGCAGGGTTGGGATAGATGGGGCAAAGGATTTGTCGATTTCGTAGCTGGGGGAGATGAGCTGGTGGATGGCGATGGCGATGGAGGACGTACAGTATGGTTTGGTTGTCATCCGTCAGCTCGAGCTCGGTGGCGAAATCGTCGAGAGCTTCCTTTTCTTGCCGTCGACGTCGTGAGCCGGGCGAGCATGAAGGAGAGGTTGAGTGCCTCGAGCCTGCCCTCGATCCCGCGTAGACGCGTATTCAGCTTTGAGAACGTGTTGATGCGCTGTTGGTCCTCTGCGTGGGGGCGATGGTCGTCGTCGTGGGCGTACCCCAGGAGACCTCGGCAGCGTCGTCGCTTGCAATGAGCCGAGCAACCCATGAAGTTTATTTTCGCTTGGACAACGCATCCCTCGGCAAACAAGGCACAAGACTCAACTTTGTCTCGACGACCAGACTGTGCCCTTTAGAAATCCCAGGACGCGATCCAACAACTGTCCCGGAAAATGGACAAAATACAAGACGTCGTGTCATCACTGGAACACGCACTACCAGAGCCAGAGTTCGTCTGGCAGTGGTGGACCGAGAACACGCGTTCGCCGTTCGGTACGGTCAAGACGGTCTTGTTCATCTACGTGCTCTTCACGCAGACTCTCCGCGTCTTTCGACACCTGCGCGCACGAGGACTTGGGCGGAGCCTCACTGACGGATACGTGTGGACGTCTAAGGCACGTTCTCTTTTGCGATACCCTCGATAAAATATAACTCGCCCTTGCACAGCAAGCGATGCTCCTCGCCATGAAGCTCCCCCCGGCACAAAAGCAGCTGCAAGAGGAACTGAACAAGGTCAAGGTTAACATCGAGGACAAGCTCGTCCCCAAGGGCGGCGAGTTCACTCGATACCTCGCTCTCCCTGCCCAAGGAAAGTCTGCTGAGTGCATCCTCGAGGAGATGGCGAGGATGGACAAGGAGCTCGGTCCGCGCAGGGATTGGAGGCAGGGAAAATTATCAGGTGTCGTTTACCGTACGTCTCTCCTGCATCGTTGTTCGTTGTGTGACTCATTGGGTGGGCAGACGGGGGTGATGATCTCACCAAGGTGATCGTTGCCGCGTTTGAACGGTACGCTGTCTCGAATCCACTCCACCCGGACGTCTTCCCGTCGATTCGCAAGATGGAGGCCGAGATCGTAGCCATGTGTCTGAGGATGTATAACAATCCCGATGGTGCTGGCACAATGACTTCCGGTGGCACCGAGTCGATCGTCATGGCTATCAAGACGCACAGAGATTGGGCGAGGGACGTCAAGGGCATCACCGAGCCTGAGATGTGAGTGTTTCTCATTCTCTCTTTGATGACAAATCAGGGCAAACGCCGGTCGCTCAGGATCATCCCAGTGACAGGGGACGCTGCGTTCGACAAGGGCGCAGCTTATATGGGTGTCAAGGTCCATGAAGTGCCCGTCGATCCTGTGACGCGCCAGGTGGACCTGAAGCGCGTCCGCAGAGCCATGTTCGTGCTTTTTGGTTTTCATTCCTGACATCCCCTAACTCGCATCCCTTGCTCAGAAATAGTAACACCATCCTGGTGCGTATGGTCTTGCTTGCCGGCGCTCTCGTGTGACGTGTAGATCCCCGGTTAGCTAGTAGGTTCTGCCATCAACTTCCCCGACGGCAACCAAGACGATATTGTAGTACTCGGTGCGCTCGCCGCGAGATACAACATTGGCCTTCATGTCGACTGTTGTCTCGGTTCATTCATCATTCCGTTCCTCGAACAAGCTGGCCTTGCAGAGGGCGAAAACGGTCGCTACAAGTTGACTCCGTTTGATTTTCGCGTCCGTGGTGTGACGAGCATCAGCTGTGATGCCCACAAGGTTTGTTTTGTTTTGTTTCGTTTCGCACTGTGGCGTCGCTGAAAGGGCGTATGTCCGATAGTATGGATTCGCACCCATGGTAAGTCGGAAGTTTGGTTTCCAAGGCTGATTTTGAGTCCACGTTTGCTGGGTATAGGGATCTTCTGTGATCATGTACCGCGACGCTGCGCTTAGAAGATACCAGTACTATGTCACTCCACACTGGACAGGTTCGTTGTTTGCACTCATTTCTTGTCTTCGCGAGTGACCGGATGTGTTTATAATCAAACAGGTGGTGTATATGGAAGTCCGAGCTTGTCTGGATCAAGGCAAGTGAATGGTGTTATATGGAACCCGTAAATTAACCCGCGTGTTCTTCTTCACAGACCTGGCGCCTTGATCGCTGGAACATGGGCTGCGATGCAATACATAGGATCCGAGTACGTCCGCCTTCTTTCTTCCCACACCTCCGTGTCCAACACCTCTTCTTCTAGTGGCTACCTCCAATCCTGCTGCGACATCGTCACTTGTGCGCGGCGCATCGCCAACACGATTACCGCCTCCATTCCCGAGCTGTACGTCCTTGGTTCGCCCCCCGCCTCAGTCGTCGCCTTCGGCGCTCGCGATGCGTCGGTGAATGTGTACGAGGTTGGAGATCGGATGTCGAAGAAGGGGTGGCATTTGAACGCGTTGAGCGGGCCTGCTGCGGTGCACATCGCGTGTACGCGGCTGACGTTGCAAGTCGTGGAGACGTTTATCTCGGATCTCAAGGCATCTGTGGCGGAAGCGAAGAATACACCGGAGGGCAAGGGGACGATGGTTGAGTTGTACGGTGGGTTTTTGTCGTTTGCTCATGCCACCTCGTACGTCTCGTTGACGTTGTATTAGGTCTGGGAAGCTCAAGTGCTGTCGGTCCAACGGTCATCGAGGAGGTTGCAAGTATATTCTTGGATACGCTGTATAAGGCGTGAAGGAGGGGTGTAGTCGGTGTTGAGGTTTGATTACTGGACGATATTTTTCTTTCATAGTTTTACTTGCTTGTCCACTCATAGCATTACTGTTTCCGGAGGTAGTGCTTCCATCGTGACTCAGGTTTTCACGGACCATGGATCAAAGGGCTTGGACCATAGACAGCGGGAACTTGAACGGTGGTGAAAGGTGTTGAGCACACCTGCCATTCAACAACTTGAAGCGTAATTATCCTCAAAAAGCAGCACAACAGCCACTAGGAGATGAGGGCAAGCGCCGAAATTAGACAAGAGACAGTGTGCGAATTGGTGCATAAAGATACGGGACACATGTATGCGGGACGACAAGGGCACGCGAGGAGTAGACAACCTACCCACCCTTCTTTCCATCCCTCTGATGTCCGAGCTGAGAATATTTACAGCAAATGACTGGCGATTAGGGAATGGTGAGTACCTGAAGAGACAATGAATGGGATGCTGACGAGGAGCCTACTAAGTCGGGCGAGGACCAGCCCTCTGCAAAAACAATCGAAATCGATGGTCGATGAGGGAAAGATTCGACGTTGGCGAGTTAAAGACGGCATGGAGCCAGGCACGCCAATGAATGCAGGGAGTTGGGTTTGTGACATTGCGGTGTCGCGAGATGGAAAGTGGATTGTCAGTGGGACGATGTGAGGGCTGGTGCAGGCATGGAACGTAGAGAATGGTGAAAAAGCAACCGACGGGCTGGAGCTGTCAACCACCTTGACAATTAGTGGTAGTGAATCGACTAAATCAAGAACGAAGCATAAGGATGTTGGAAGTTGTGGCATATCAACAGGGGAAGGTTGGAGCCAACGTCAACTACCACACCAACCCGACCACTCCATCTGGCAAGGTCATTGACTCAAGCCGACAAAGGAGGAAGTTGGCTGACTTTGTAAAACAACGCATGTACTGACGGTGATCAATCTTGCACATAAGAGATGGAAGCTCCTAGTGTGTGGATGTTTATACAGCCCTGCGATTGGTCATGACGCGCATGATACACCCTGTGCCTGCAATCTCTGTCAACTATTTTTATTGCTCTAGCACGCGACACACACATCGACCGGAAAACCACAAACGAAAAACGCACCTTTTCGTGCTACCCGAGCAACACGCTCCCGCTGACGTCGCCCCACCCGGGCATACCCATCCCCTTGTAGATGTACTTCATCAGCGTGTCTTGTTCATCCTGGGAGAGCGATCGGAGGACGGTGGAGACATCTGTCGATCTGGTGCTGTTGAGGACAGAGACGACAACTTGGAGGGCGAGGTTCTGTTCCAGAATGGACGAGGGTGTGAGTAGCCGGTCATCAGATTGAAAACGTCAGGGCAAGGGCAAGGGCATGACATACCTTGGCTTCCTCAGCGTTGGGTCCATATGGGGGGCTATCCAGCGCGAGGTTATGTAAGCGCTCCTGTGATATCGCCCCTACGCCCAGTCAGGTCAGTCATCAACGAAGGCGGACACAAGCATGACGAAACGCACCTGTTCAGGGTGCTGCGGACTGCGAGCTGTTTCTACCTGGTATCGCTCAGGACCTGGCTGGGTTGGCGCGGATCGAGGTCATAGAGCTCGGTTTCTTGGAGGACGTCTTCGTCGTACGCGTCGACGTCGATCTTGCAAAAGGACATCGTTGGAGACCAAGGACGATGTGTTTAGCTAAGCGCATGACAATGTGGGGTCTGGGCCTAGTACTCGGAGAACTTGACGGCAATACCAGTGGTCGTGTTTCCATGGGCCGAGCAGTCCTAGTCAATTTCCAGTCAACAGCAACCAGACAGAGACAGTGCCAGGGCCCGCTTGCGGTCCTTGTCGAGTCTCGCGACATGTCCACTGTGCCATGCACCCAATCGCTATGTGCCTTGACCTCGGTCAGTTTTTCGCAGTTCGCTGCGTTCCAGACCTGCACCAACTACCATGTCCTGCTGACGATCCACTTGTCATTCCTCGATACCATAATGTCGTAAGCAGGACCTCCTGCAGCCCTTGGCATGCCCACCTCACCTCATCCCATTGGTCATTCTACTGTTGAGCTCCGAGTTTTCGCTTGGGAACGCCGCCATACGAACTCATCGTCAGGGTATAACATCGCTCAGCAATCCATGTCTACGTTTGATTCACAAAACTTGCTCCAGCACATGGTCCAAAGTATTCGCGCAATTCTTGCAATCACAGTCTGATGAGACTAGCTGCACACTCCATGGATCATAGGCCAACCTTGTTACTAATTCGTACACAGAGCGTGTCGAATGGCATGCTGAGATCCATTTTCCCCTCATTGTCCGTCCGGGTGTCCGAAAAGTGCCGTGGACAAGCGCTCGCTTGCAACGATCAAGCACTTGTGGGGTCAGTTTGTGAACCTTGCCAATGTGCCGTCCATCGGATACCCCTTACCTTGCGCGTACCCTACAGAAAGAAAATACGTCATCCTCCCCTGCATGTCATATCCGCCAATGCCACATCACGCGCGTCTGTTTTCTGTTTTCAGCATACCACCTTCTTTTGTGGACAGACCGTCACAAAGAATCCTTGGCTTGGGTATCCCCTACCCACTTCACTTGGTACAGCTGCATACAGAACAGGCATGACGCATGGTCGGTCGAGGTGGGAATCAGAACCCAAGAAGAGCATGACGCAATGGACACTGCACTGTCCGGAAACATTGGCTATTGTTGATTGCCTGTTTGTTAACGTGCATCCTCAAAACCATGTCTTTTTTTTGGCTTCGTGGTGCGGTATGGGCGATATCGGCACCATACCAGACCTGTCCATTGGTGACGTGCAGAAAGCGTCGCATTTGTAAAGGTATGCTAGTGGTGATACGAAGTCGTACGGTGACAGGCTCAATCATTCCGTGTCCCATTCTACAGTTAGAGAGAAAACCTGCCAATGTAGGTGCAAGTGTCTATTATCTTTCGAGCTTCCGATGACTGCATACGCGTTAAACGTCGCTGCTGCACGCTAAGCATTGGAATAATATTGACCACCGACTTACCAACTCTGAGGAAAGAAGAATATTGAATCAGAGAGGAGTGTGGAGGGGATGATATAGATATATGGACTAGTCGGACGGAAACACATCACCAGACATCTGGAAGGTCAAATAGTTAATCTTATTTCAGAGGCAGTGGCGGAACCAGTCAACAACTGGGATGAGTCAAACTCTTGGAACAATCACCGTGGACGCATGTCCACGCGGACCGGACGAGAAACCTCGGGTAACA
>JBBPMO010000198.1:0-40178 GCA_038090315.1 Xanthoconium stramineum | reverse complement strand
TTGATTTTTTCTCCTTATTGTGCTTAGCTGCACAGAGCTGTGTGCCGTGAGTGACATAAGTGACATAAGTACTGTATAAGTCGAAATAAGACTTTCGTAAATTTACTGATGCATTCGGTGAGGCATCGTCTTGTGGTGAGTCACTTCTGGGTGAACATCACCCACTGCCTGCATGCCAGAAATCATGTGTCTTCGAGTTGGGTGCCATGTCAAGGAGCTCCACACTTACATGATGGGTAACTTCTGCAACATTTGATGTGAATAGTTGGACTGACGTACACACAGGTTAAGCCGTTATCAATGTGGTATGATGAGCCTGTTAAGTAAGTACGTGAGTTCAATTGATTGGTTCACAAGGTGTGGTTCTTCAAGTTTGTGGCAGACTAACCAAAACAGGATCTTTCCTTATAGTCATTTGAAATGGAGCCTGGCTACATGAAAAGTGCCAAAGAGTCCATTCATCTCCAAATGATAAGTAACCATGAATGGAGGCAACCACAAAGTACTGTACCATTTTGATTGATTTGTCGGCCCCTGTGATGTGTGACATGGCTGACCAAATTTTTGGTTTGTCATCAGCAGCTGTGACATGTTATGCAGGGAAAATTTTCGTCTTTGTTGATTTCATCATTGGCTGAGATGGCAGGATCTAAGAATTCTAAGGCTGCAATTCTAAGAATTAGCGGAGAACGGGTGTCAATGTGTGTGGGTGACTCAAATTTCTGACACTTACCTTGGGTGGGTTGGTAGGAGTGCTTGGCTTGGCTAAGCATGGTTGGGACGGCTGTTGGTCCTAACCATCGCAATGACCATGTGGCATTCCATTTTTGGATGAGTAAACCACATGGCTCAGCTGTACTTCCTTTTTTGTCATCTACACTCTTCTCTACTCAACCACTCTCTCAATAAACTCCAAAAAACTCCAAAAAACTCCAAAAAATTCCTGTTCACTTGGGTTTACAGCAAATGTGAGTGGACACCATGAATTCTCAAGAACACTGACAACAGCTTTGATTATCATCCAATCAGTGAACTGATCACCTTATATTTCGCTTTTTTCACTGTGTTTTGTCTTTCCTGTGATTCTATGACCTGGGTGAGTGTCAGATCCTCTTGGATGGCTTTATAGGTTACTTTTCATATGTTTTATCAAGTTCTAGAAGTAGAACAGATCTACTATACATGAGTATTAGGATAAGTAAGAGAAGTAGTAACTCACCTCAGTCAATGCCAAAGAGAGCGGAAACGACTGAGGTGTCAATAGGTGAAGTACAGACATATATAGTGCTATGTGGTGAAGGCACACTCGTACCTCAATGGGAATGAATGGAACAGGGTGGAATGAATAGTGTAGTAATGTCTATAAGGGGACTGCTGAGTTCGGAACTGTGGGTTCCGACACTTCCGGTAGTTCCAGTCAGTTCCGGTCGGAACCAGATGGTTCCGGGCGGTTCCGGTGGTTCCGGTGGTTCCGGCGATTCCGAAATTGTAGGGTTTGACTGGTCATACCAGTCCCGGATCCGGAAGTGGTATTTTGTCACAAACTCCGCGTAGTCACCAGTGGAAGACAGCATCCCGCCCATGATGACCGAACTAGCATTAAACCGAATGATATTGGGGTGAACATCCAGTGACCCGGAGACAACGATGGAAGCAACTAGTTGTCGATGAGTGCACCTATGTACTGGATTCGACATTGCCACCTGCCGAAGAATAGGAAGACGGCAACTTGTATCAATGACTTGATGGGTCAAATGGCAAGCGATCGTCTACAAGGCGGATGCGAGCTGGATTGTATCAGAACTCAACTTATTCATAAGGCTTGATTGATTGATTGATTGGCATCACCCGTGTGCTCCACCACTAGTCTGAAAGTCTTTGGCCGTTCAGCCCTTCAAGAGAAAAAGAAATTGCGATAGAGGGTACGAGGTCTAGTACTATGTTGCTAAGCGGTGACTCGGCGTGAGACTACACTGGCAGTATTCCGCGTAGAAGCCTGCTTACTCTAGAGCCCCCTAGCGTCGCGTCGCGCTGGCATGTCATCCGCAAGCAAATCCCGCAGGACGTCTGGATCTAATCAGTCTACGAGACAATGGCCGTAAAGGAACGAAAAGAAAGAAGGGGACAATTGAGCACCATGTGTCAATAGTAAGAGACCCAACGTCCCCATACCATCCGCGCTCGCTCGCTATGCAGCCAGAATAAAATTTGTGCATACACTCATTCAGTATACACAGTGTGATCTAGTTAGTGATGGGTTCCGGTTAGTGGTCACCGGTCATTTCCAGCGATCAAACGGGTTCCGCAGGGAAAACGGGACCCTGATCCGTTTCTTCTCCGTCGCCGCCTTCTCTTTCGCGACCAAAAACTCGCCATCCCTGACGAGCATGTACGGGTCCCCGAGCGCATCCATCGTCGTACTCAAAGCCACATTAAACAGTTCCGGCCTCCTCAGTGGGTCCAACAGCAACCACGTCGGGTCGATGAAATCCGCACCCAGACGGCTAGCCAGTCGCAGTCTCACCACGACCACCAACATGGCGAGTGACACCACGATGTGGAGGATGACAATATATATCCCGTACCGCGACGTAAAGCGAGCGCTGTACATCACGACGGGAACATTCTGCGGAACGCCCCCCAATACCCGGATACATCGCATAACTGTAAGCACCAATTACCACGTTCAGGATCGTACTCCAGCGAGTATAGATCATGTTCTCGTCATCTTTGGAATAAGAAAGTAAATCGGCGTTCACTTCATCTGCAAAGTCCAAGAGAGATGTGGCCGAGCGTGAGCAAGAGCCAACGGGAGGGAAGGTGGTGTTACAGATCAAGCTGGTGATATCTTGAGCCCACTGGTTGGCTACTGGCATCACGTTTGGCCACGATGTCCCATTCAGCGCAAACTCCGTGTAGTTGCCAGTGGAAGACAGCGTCCCACCCATGGTGATCGCAGTAGCATTGAACCGAATTATGTTGGGGTTATCGTCCAGTGACCGGGAAGCAACGACGGAGAAGGTCTGGTTGTCGGAACCACCGAAATATAATTCTAGTGGGACAGGATTAATGGTACTGTTCGCGCAGGTGAGGCTCTGAACAGTGGGTGGGATCGAAGAGAGGTGTTCCATGGAAATATTGAAGGCATTCATCGTGGTGGAGAAGGAAAACCCAATGTTTTGCTGCGAGAACGGAAGAGGAGGGAAATAGACGATCCCCATTGGATGATCTGTTACTATATTGGCACTCGTGACGCCAGCTGAGTCTGCTTCCCCGAAACAGACAGACGACGTAACGAAGGCTAGTTGTTCTGAGGCTGGGACAATCCATGAACCAGGGGTAACTGCGGGGTTAAATGGACCGGGTGGCACTGTAACGTCCATAACAGCAGAAAAGGGGCCCATTCCCCGACTACCATTGACCGTCAAACTTGTAACCAATGCCAACCCCCAAACGGCCAACAAGCAAAGCAAGGGAAGCTCTGCGCGATGCAACATCATGTAGCAAGCAAGATTCCCGATGGAAGGGCTGCTATAGACGGCAACTCTTCTGCTGCGTAGACCCCTTCTTCCGAGTTTGAAAAGCACGTAGCGCTTTCCTATACCGTTATCACTGCCGAAGTGATGGTTACAGAGAGCGACGATATGATGCGCTGCAGAATCGACAGGTTTTCGGGAAGCGGAGTAAACTGCGATTTCACCTGCCTATGGAATACCAGAGCAACGAAGACGATGGATATCGTGGCTAGGAGGAAAGAGCACAGCAGGATAAAGAGACCCGCAACATCGGCCGACCAACTTGGCTTCTTTGATGGCCATCTCTTCTCCACCAACGGAAATTGGATGTCATTTCCTTCCATGTCTGAGGAACTACGAGGGAGAGAAGGGAGTGCCTGGAGTGCACGATCAGGCCAAGGTTGTGAACGGAGTCCGTAGTTATTCACCTTCAAGTGGAGGGAAGCACCCAAGGAATCACGGTTTCTCATGGATGCTTCTGGCATTGACCGTTAGCGTCTGAAATTTGAGAGTAGGTAGGATTTTGAACCAATACGTGGCCGTTACAGGTCACTTATCTGCGAAAAACACACGCTGCGTGGTTGCCAGGGGCTTGAGACACTAACACGCGTAAGAGAACCACAAGAACGGTCTTTAATTGCTTCCGTTGTTGGCCGTCCAGTCGTTTGGGATTCTTAAGAGGGCTGTGGTAGTTGCCAATCGAACACATCGTCTTTGTGGATTAGTCCCTTGAATCAATTTCAAGTTTAATTACCAGTACTTCTGTCCGTTCATCACTCATCTCTCCAGCGATCGATGAGTGCCGTTCTTCTATGCGAGTGTGTAAATCATGCGAGAAGCAACTAGCTGTCGATGAGTGCACCTACGTACTGCATTTGACATTGCCACCCGCCCAAGAATAGGTGTTAGACAGCGGATACATGACGTCAACTTGCACAACGACTCGACGAGTCAAATGATAACCAATCGTCTACAAGGCGGATGCGAGCCGGAGTGTATCGGAACCCATCCTATTCATCGGGCTTGATTGATTGATTGGCATCGTCGGTGTACTCCACCACCAGTCTGGAAGTCTTTGGCCATTCAATCCTTCGAGAGAGAAAAAATTATGATAGAAGGTACGAGGTCTAGTAATGGACAACACTCTATGTTTTTTTGGTTTCTTGACTGGTGCAAGCGTGAGTTTCAGACCCAACAAATAAATCAACGCCGGTACCTCCATATTTACTCCTCGACTGCGTGCGACCAACCACACCATCAAAGTCTAGTGCACCGTGGACCACGTTGTGCCTAAGACGAATGCCTGGGGGTTCGTTCGTGAACACATATCCTGGACGTACCTGACACCGGGCAAATCCTGCGTATGCCCACCACGAACCAAGGTCACGCTGTGTTCCTGCAGGTTATGACCTTCTCCGGGAATACGCCATGATCGAGTTTCTGTTGGACCGATTGACACGACCTGTCGTTTGGCGGAGTTGGGTTTCTTTCGTTTCGTGATGAGGGTTCGGGCGGAGATACCGACCACGTCATGAGTAGGCCGCGAAGGACAACATGGTGTAAGTACCCGTTGGTGGTGGTACTACATATATTGCCAAGCGGTGACTCCGAGGCGTGAGACAATTCCGCGTAGAAGCTGGCCTTAGATCCCCCTATGGTCCCGTCGCGCCATGCCATCCGCAAGCGAATCCCGCAGGAGGACGTCTCTAACCAGTCCACGAGACAATGGCCGTAAAAAAACGAAAAGAAAATTGAGCATCATATGTCAACAGCAATCGTTGGACTCAACATTCCTACACCGTCCACGCCCGCTCGTTGTGCAGCCAAAAAAAAATCGTACATATACTCACATTCGGTATACAGTGTGATCTAGTTAGTGGTCACCTGTCATTTCCAGCGATCAAACAGGTTCCGCAGGGAAAACGGCACCCTGATCCGTTTCCTCTCCGTCGCCGCCTTCTCTTCCGCGACCAAAAACTCGCCCTCCCTGACGAGCATGTACGGATCGCCGAGCGCATCCACTGTCGTACTCAAAGACGCATTGAACAACTCCGGCTTCTTCAACGGGTCCAACAGGAGCCGCGTCGAGTGGATGAAATCCGTACCCAGAGGGCTCGCCAAGCGCAGTCCCACCACGACCACCAGCATAGCAAGAGACACGACGGCGTAGGGGGTGACAATATAGATCCCGTACCGCAACGTGAAACGAACATCGTACTCCACGATGGGAACGACCTGCGTATCGCTCTCAATAAACGAGTACATCGCGGAGCTGTAAGCGCCGAGCACAACGTTCAGAATTGTACTCCAAATGGCATAGATCTCGTTGTCATTATCTGGCGAAAGGGGGACGCGGTTGAGATAGTCTGCAAAGTCAAAGAGAGATGGTGGGCAAGCGCCGGGGGATGAGAAAGAGGTGTTGCATATCAAGTCGATGATATCTTGAGCCCACTGATCGTCTATTGGCATCATCTTGGACCACGTCCCGTTCAGCGCAAACTCTGTATAGGTGCCAGTGGAAGACAGCGTCCCGCCCATGATGACCGAAGTAGCATTGAACCGAATGGTGTTGGCGTTAACGTCCGGGAACTGGGAAACAATGATGGAGAGGGTCTGGTTGTCAGAACCGCCGAAGTATAAATTAGGTGAGTCGAGGTTAAAGGTATTGTTCGTGCAAGTGAGGCTCTGAGCAGTGGATGGGATTGAAGGAAGGTGTTCCAGGGAAATATTAAAGCCATTCATCGTGGTGGAGAAGGAAAAGCCAATGTTTTGGGTCCGTTCCGGGAGAGGAGGGTAGTAGATGACTCCCACTGGATGATCTGTTGTTATATTGGCACTCGTAACATTGATGAGCCCGACTGAACCTGCTACCCCAAGACAGACCGACGATACGATGAAGGCTAGTTGTTCTGAGGCTGGGACAATCCATGAAGAACCGGGGGTCGCTGGGATAAATGGACCGGATAGCAATGGAACGTACATGAGAGCGGAACGGGGGCCCACTTCCCAAGTATCATTGACGGTCAAACTTGTAGCCAATGCCAACCCCCAAACGGCCGACAAGCAAAGCAAGGGAAGCTCTGCGCGATGCAACATCATGTAGCTGGCAAGGTTCCCGATGGAAGGGCTGCTATAGACGGCAACTCTTCTGCTGCGTAGACCCCCTCTTCCGAGCTTGAAAAGCACGTAGCGCTTTCCTGCTACCATTATCACTGCCGAAGTGATGGTTACAGAGAGCGATGATATTATGCGCTGCAGAATCGATAAAATTTCGGGAGGGCTGGCATTTGTCACCTGCGTATGGAATACCAGAGCAACGAAGACGATGGATGTCGTGGCTAGGAGGAATGAACACAGCAGGATGAACAGATCCGCAACATCGGCCGACCAACTTGGCTTCTTTGACGGCCATTTCTTCTCCATCAACGGAAACCGGACGTCATCTCCTTCCATGTCTGAGGAACGACGGGGGAGAGAAGGGAGTGCCTGGAGTGCACAACCAGGTCAAGATTGTGAATGGAGCCTAATAGCTATTCACCTTCAAGTGGAGGGAAGCACTCAAGGAAGCACGACTTCTCATGGATGCCTCCGGCATTGACTGTTAGCGTCCGAAATTTGAGAGTAGGCAGGGTTTCAAACCAATACACGACCGTTACAGTTTGTTTATATGCAAGGGCACACGTTGTGTTGTTGCCAGGGGCCTGGGAAACGAACACGCATTGAAGGAGCACAAGAACAGCCTTGAATTTCTTTCGTTGGCCATCCAGTCATTTGGGGTTTTTATGTAAGAGGGCTGTGGTAGTCGCTAATGGAAGATATCGCCTTTGCAGATTAGTCTCTTGAATCAATTTTGGTTACCAGTATCCTTTTATCGCTCATCTCTCCGGCGATCTATGAGAGTCATTCTTCTGTGTGAGTGTATAGATCATGGGAGAAGCAACTAGTTTCCGATGAGTGCACCTATGTACTGGATTCGACATTGCCACCTGCCGAAGAATGGGAGTTAGGCGCCGGCAGTGGATACATGCGGCAACTTGCATCAACGACTTGATCGGTCAAATGGCAAGCGATCGTCTACAAGGGGGATGCGAGCTGGACTGTATCAGACCTCAACCTGTTCATTATGCTTGATTGATTGACTGGCACTGCCCGTATGCTCCACCACTGGTCTGAAAGTCTTTGACCGTTCAGTCCTTCTGGAGAAAAAGAAATTACGATCAAGGGTACGAGGTCTAGTAATGGACAGCAACACAATGACTCTATGTTTTGATTTCTTGACTGGTGCAAGCATGAGTTTCAGACCCGACAAATAAATCAACGCTGGTACCTCCGTAGTTACTCCTCGACTGCCATGTGCGACCAACGAGTCATCACCAAGGTCTAGTAAACGGTACACCGGCGCGGACCACTTTGTGCCTGTAGACGAACTTTGCCTGGAGGCTCGTTCGTGAACACATGTCCCGGATGTACCTGACACCGGGCAAACTTAAATCCTGCGTATACCTGCCACGAACCAACGCCACGCTGTTCTCCTGCAAGTTATGACCTCCTCCGGGAATGTGCCATGATCGACTTGAAGTTCCTGTTGGAACGCTTAACACGACCTTTCGTTCGGCGGAGTTGGGTTTCTTTCGTTTCGTGATGAGGGTTTGGGCGCAGATGCCGACCATGTTATGGGCCCGGGTTGGCCGCGGAGGACAACATGGCGTACCCGGTTGTGGTGGTACTATTCCGCGTAGAGGCTTGCCCTAGAGCCCCCTATAGTCCCGTCGCGCCATGCCATCCGCAAGCGAATCCCGCAGGAGGACGTCTGAATCTGACCAGTCCACAAAACAATGGCCGTAAAAAACGAAAAGAAAGAAGAGACAATTGAGTACCATGTGTCAACAGTAATGAGCTCAATGTCCCCATACCGTCCGTGACCGCTCGCTGTGCAGCCAGAATAAAAATCGTTCATACACTCATTCTGTATACAGCATGATCTAGCTCGTGGTGGATTCCGGTTAGTGGTCACTGGTCATTTCCAGCGATCAAACGGGTTCCGCAGGGAAAACAGCGTCCTAATCCGTTTCCTCTCCGTCGCCGTCTTCTCTTCCATGACCAAAAATTCGCCCTCCCTGACGAGCATGTACGGATCCCCGAGCGCATCCACCGTCGTACTCAAGGACGCATTGAACAACTCCGGCTTCTTCAGTGGGTCCAACAGGAGCCGGGTCGAGTGAATGAAATCTGTACCCAGATGGCTCGTGAGGCGCAGTCTCACCACGACCACCAGCATGGCGAGCGACACGGCGATGTGGAGGATGAGAATGTAGGTCCCGTACCGTGATGTGAAGGGACCACTGTACCACACGTTGGGAAGGGGAATATCCTGCATAACGCCCCCCTGGACCCTCTTAATATCCTGATACATCGCAGAACTGTAAGCGCCGATCCATGAAGAACCGGGGGTTGCTGGGGTACCTGGACCTTCCCAACTATTATTGACCGTCAAGCTTGTAGCCAATGCCAACCCCCAAACGGCCAACAAGCAAAGCAAGGGGAGCTCTGCGCGATGCAACATCATGTAGCAAGCAATATTCCCGATGGAAGGGCTGCTATAGACGGCAACTCTTCTGCTGCGTAGACCCCCACTTTCGAGTTTGAAAAGCACGTAGCGTTTTCCTGCTACCATTATCACTGCCGAAGTGATGGTTACAGAGAGCGACGATATGATGCGCTGCAGAATCGACAGATTTTCGGGAACCGGAGTAAACCCCGTCCATGTCACCTGCGTATGAAATACCAGAGCAACGAAGACGATGGATGTCGTGGCTAGGAGGAATGAACACAGCAGGATGAACAGATCCGCAACATCGGCCGACCAACTTGGCTTCTTTGACGGCCATTTCTTCTCCATCAACGGAAACTGGATGTCATCCCCTTCCATGTCTGAGGAACTACGAGGGAGAGAAGGGAGTGGCTGGAGTGCACGATCAGGTCAAGGTTGTGAATGGAGCGCGGTAGTTATTCACCTTCAAGTGGAGGGAAGCAATCAAGGAACCACGACTTCTCATGGATGCCTCCGACATTGACTGTTGGCGTCTGAAATTTGAGAGTAGGTAGGGTTTCGAATCAATACACGTTCGTTACAGTTTACTTAACTGCTAAAAGCACACGCTGTGTGGTTGCTAGGTGCCTGGGAAACGAACACGCGTTGAAGATGCACAAGAACGGCCTTTAATTTCTTTCGTTGACCATCCAGTCATTTGGGGTTCTTAAGAGGGCTGTGGTAGTTGCCAATCGAACATATCGTCTTTGCAAATTAGTCTCTCAATTTTGGTTACCAGTATCCTTTTATCGCTCATCTCTTCGGCGATCAATAAGAGCCGTTCTTCTGTGCGAGAGTATAGATCATGCGAGAAGCAACTAGTTGTCGATGAGTGCGCCTATGCACTGGATTCGACATTGCCACCCGCCCAGGAATGGGAGCTAGGCAGCTGATACATGACGGCAACTTGCACAACGACTTGATGTGTCAAATGATAACTGATCGAGCCAGACTGTATCCGAACTCATCTTGTTCATCAGGCTTGATTGATTGGTTGACACCGCCCGTGTGCTCCACCACCAGTCTGAAAGTGTTTGACCGTTCAGTCCTTCGAGAGAGAGAAAAAATTATGATAGAGGGTACGATGTCTAGTAATGGACGGCAACATAATGGCTTTATTTTTTTGGTTTCTTGACTGGTGCAAGTGTGAGTTTCAGACCCAACAAATAAATCAGCGCCGGTACCTCCATATTTACTCCTCGACTGCGTGCGCCCAACCACACCACCAAAGTCTAGTGCACCACGGACGAGCTTGTACCTGTAGACGCACGCCTCGGATCTCGCTCAAAAACACATGTCCCGAACGTACCTGACACCAGGCAAATCCTGTGTACGCCCGCCACGAACCAAGACTACGCTGTGTTCCTGCAAGTTATGACCTTCCCCAGGAATATACGCCATGATCGAGTTCCCATTGGTCAACTTGACACGAGCGACCTTTCGCTTGGCAGAATTGGGTTTCTTTGGTTTCATGATAAAGATTTGGGTGCAGACGCCCTTTTTCTGAGGGCAGGTATCAAGGAGCGGAGACTTTGGAGCGCTGATTTTCTGGGGCTTCTTTCGGCGCATTGCTTGGTTGAGCGTGACAGAGAGAAACGGCGAAGCACTGAACGCCCGCGACGGGGCAACCACAGGAGTAAAGAGAGACCATGTCCTTGGTAGGCCCCGAAGGAAGGACAACATGGCGTACCACCAAGTAGTTCTAGCAGTGGTAGTAACTAACTGTGCCGTGAGACTGACCGCGTAGAAGCCTGCCCTAGAGTCCCCTAGTCGCGTCGCGCATTGCCTTCCTCACCGACCAAGATGCCAGCCGCAAGCAAGTCCCGCAAAAAACGCACTCGCAGAGCACCATCGTCTGACATTGAGGAAGAAGACGACCCCTCGCAGCAACGCGCCGACGACGTCGATAATGGCGACGACTCTGCAGAGGACGCGCAGCCAGTCCGCAAGACAGTGTCCGTCAAAAAGGAAAAGAAATCAAGGATCAACCGCGCTGACTCCGAGGCACCCGTCGCTGGCCCCTCGAACGCGAATAACCAGTACGACGACGACGACGACAACAGGATCGACATCGAAAACTTTCATGACCAGCCTTTGGATAAGAAGGAGGGTGCCAAGTTGCATGGAATAGCCCAAGATTGGGAGATGATCCGAAAGCAAATTCACCAGAGCTCTTTTCGGCTCGTCAAGGACGTCGCGATCTCACTTGCAGACGTGATGGAGGGTGACGAAGCCGCAGAGGTTGGTGCAGCTAGCCCTGGTGTGTTGTTGATAATGGTCATCCTGTGTCACAGGCGCTGGAGGAGGTGGACGCTATCATGAAAAAGCTACTTGATATCGATCACGAGATGCGTTCTCGTGAAGGAACGTTGAGCAATCTCCACCAAGTCGTCATGCGCGGAGATGCTGTGGTGCGCCGTCATGCAAATGTGCCTTCCATCATTCCATAATTACTTTGACAGGAAAACGTTCTTGAGGCGTATGGAAACGAAGTAAGACGGCGGGTGGATGAGTACAACAACAAGACCACACGTCAAAAGTATGCCTCTGCCGATGCATACGTGGAGTTCAAACAAGGAATCTTTGTTTGTCGATTTCACCGCCTCACATGTCGCCAGTTGACAATAGGTCCTTAGGAGATACAAAATCCCGGCGAAGCAATCCCTCCCATCAACGATCTCGTACCTAGAGGTGAGGCTTGCAAGATGCAGTATGTTGCACACTTAAAAACGTTCCACAGAGGATGGTGATCCCAGCGACGACGAAAACGATCTAGAAATTGGTGGTGTCACTCAGGACTACAAGTGTCCCATCACTCTCACAGTTTTGGTCGACCCAATGACGTCGTACGTAGCACACATCCTCCATTGCGGGAGTATCTGAGCACCTTCGTACACAGTACCGTTTGTGGACACTCTTATTCTCGTGCAGCGATTCAAGATTTCCTCAAGAGGTCTGGAAGGGATGCAAAGGCCTGTCCTGCATCCGGTTGTAACAAACGGATCACAATGGACAGCCTCAGAGCTGATAAAGAACTAGAGAAGAGGATAAAGATCGCGGCGAGGAAACAACGGCAACGTGCAGAGAGTGAGGAAGACGACGACGACGAAGTGATAGAGTAAATCATGCTATTCCCATTGCTATTGACGTACCATACTCCCCTGTAATGTTAGTCGAATCTCCTTGACATATTGACAAGAAAATTCCTTGGTGTTTGATCAGTGTGCAAAATACGTATACATATGCTAGATATCCAATATAATTTTGTCCATTGTCAAGAGTAAGACGAACCTTGGACAAAGTGCATCGGGCTCTCAACTTGAAAATTCGACTAGTCCGCCTGCTTCTCTCACCCTCCGTTCCCTATCTTGGTTATTCCTTACGACCTTCTCGATCTCGCATCCCAGCGCCCAACACCACGCATCCCGTTCAACCTTGTTCCTCATCTTAAACATCACCAACTTATGACTCCCCTTCGACAGCCGGGGAATAGGCTGCGTCGCCTGAAACCCGCCCGCAGGCGCATTCGATCGCTGGCCACCAGCCACACTCGCCGACACCGTCCCCTTGCGATACCAAATCGCGAACAGTTCGTCCTCTTCCCGTTCGTCCGTCTCAAGGCCGTCGAGGTACCGTCGCGGCGGGTTAGGCGACTCGGGGCTGTACTCGCCTGGTCGGAGCGCGAGCGCGGCAAAATACCCCGAAGCGACGTATGCGTCGAGGAGCCCGATCTCTTTCGCGTTGCGGTGATGCAGATTGGAAGTCGGGGAGACGTTGTACTTGATCAATCGGCCGGGAACGAGGAACAGCTGCACGAGCCTAGGGGAAAATGAGGTTTGGCGATCATGAACGAAGACGAACGTGGAGAACAACTGACCTGTATTGCCCCCTCAACCCCTTTCTTGTGAACACTCTGCCAGCTTTGATGATACTCCTACACGTGCTCAGCGGACACCAGTTGTACAGCGACATCAATACGGGCGATTCGGAGTTCATGGGTGGTTCTGATGGGATCGAATGCCAACTTGCGTGAGTGCACTTTGGTGTTCGTGGTGTTGGTCGGGCACGTGTACTCGCAGCATATGCAGCATCCATCTCGTCCCTGACGTCTACGCGATGGCGCTCGGACCAATATGTAACGAGGGCACGGAGTCGCATTACCCATTCAATGCAGTCTTGCGCTGAGTGTGCCTTTAGAAGAGTCAATCAGACACCGTCCAAAGTACGCATATACCACATGAACCCACCTCGAATCGTAGGACCGAGCCGGAAGACAAGACGATATCAAATCCCCGCCTCAGGTGTAGCTGGGCTCTATCTTGCACCTGAGCATACCCTTGATGTCCACCTACGTCGTGTGCATCCACCGCATCGCGCGCGACATCCTCACCGTCGTCCTGGGACAACGGACCATATGCTCTCCTCACGGTGCGAATACTTTTGAGGTCCAACATCCCGTGCGCAGTGCGGATCTGCTCCGCGCCTCTCCAAACCTCGTCCTCATGAAGCGTTTGACTATATTCCTCCACGCTTGGCTTTAGCCCTGACATCAAACGTGAGAGGTGCGCACTCGGCGGAAGCGGAGGCTTTGCATCTGGTGGTGACAGGGAAAACAAGTTTCCATCGTGCGTGACGAGGTATACCCGTTGATGACTTTGCTGCCTGATACGATTGAGATAACCTTCGATGGCTGGCGGTTCGAACATTCTTTTTCCGCTCTGGAGGCGAACGGAATCCGGCATATGTTCCGCAATGCGCAACTCGAGGTGCGCTGGCCGCAGTCCCTGACGAGTCGACGACGTATGTTAGGCACACATACAGAGGGAACATGACCAGCCACCAAACCTGACAAAGAGACACTCCGGACAGAATATCCCATGGCCGTGTATATCCCTCGACATCTCGTTCTTGCCACACCCAATCGAGTTGGCCACCAAACCTCCATGCAAACTCCAGCTTCTTCCCCGCCCGCAGCTCGGGCTCTATGATATTCTTCCAGTTCCTCGACACCGAAGTTAATCCAGGTTCAGAGAGAGAATGTTGTATGAGGTCAATAATGTTTCTACGGCTGAGGGTATCATATACTGTGTCAAGGTTGTGACCTTCGGGTGCCGGAACATCGATGCGAATGCGCATATCAACGTCGGGACAACGAATTTCGATTGAAGGCGGGATCTTTCCCCCGAGACGATGCCTACCAGGATACCGTCAAGGCAAGCGACAAGATGGTCAGACAATACTTACCAGAGATGCCATAGCCAATCACGCGCTCTAGTCCGGCTCTTCAACTTGAAGACAAAGACATTCGTGCCTTCCTTCGAAAGTTGAAGGAATGCGCGTGCTCTTGAATATCGATCCGGAACGGACGTTGGGGGACACAATATGCAAAAAGTAAGGTCGACGAAGGAGTACAGGGAAACTGAGGTTCGTTCCGAAGCCAAAGGGATGAGGAAGGCAAGATGCTTGTGTCCTTTGATGTACTCTTTCCCTGGAATGGTCTGCTCGATAGAATTAACGTAGAGTTGGAGCCAAGATAATACGCAGAGACACACATAATCTTCATACAGCTCTAGCATGTCCCTCCTCCACACGACCAGAAACTCCATGCAATCTTCATGACGCAGATTGGTCGTCTGGCGGTTTTGCACCTCGTTGAAATGAGTCGCCAGAGATTCGGACTTGGTGTAGCACACCCTGACGAGCATTCTATCTTGGTCACTATCAAAAGTGTGTGACACGAATCTAGAAAGGGTTCTACAAACCTCGGAGAAAGATGTCGTCAGGACAGGAGGTTCCTTCTGCGGTCGCCCCAGCACTGCACTGAACAACTTCATTTCCCGTCCTTGCGAGGACAGCAGATGGAGGGGCGGGCCCTTCCTCAGCCTCTTCACCCTCCAAAGGGAGACTCCTGAGATCTGCGTCATCAAGGAGGGGTGTGCCCTCCTGTGGCGGGAGCTGAACCTTGCGCTTGGCTTCCCGACGGTCCAGAAGGGAAATGCCGCGACCTTTCATTTTCAGTTTACCAGACGAGATCCCCGCAGGACGTTTCAAAATAGACTTAGGAGTATCACTCTCCTGTTGCGGCACATTGGCACGGCCGGTTGGAAATGAGGGCGCAGAAGCCGTCGCAAGGAGCGGGGAACCAGAAGAAAACGCGGGCAGTGCGCCGTCGTGTCGTTCGGGGAGGCTGGCGGTGGAAGTTGAGCCCTGGGGCGACGGCGGAGATAAGTGTGAACGTGCGGTCCAGTAGGAACGCGGACCAATGGAAGAGAGCGCCGTCGTCGATGCACGGGCAGGGTGTGTGCCTGGTCCTGTGTCCTGTTGAGTCGCCTCGGTGGCAACCGAGGGCGCAGACGTCGGGGCGTGGCTGTCGAGTACGTTCACACCGAGGATGCTCCCGACCTCAAAAGTAGTGCCCACCCAGTGCGAAGTGCCGACCCCACGGGGCGTTGTGTGTCGCAGAGAACGCGTCCAGGGGCAGTCTTGCCACCGTGTCATCAGCTCGTCGCACATGTTCTCGCGTGCGGCGTCGTCCCAGTCTTCCGCTCTGCCACCCTGGCGGAGGAAGAAAGCGTGTGCGTTGCGGTCCAAGACGTCACGCACGGCGGAGGCGTAGGGGGCGTCGATGAATGCGTCGTCGTTTCCTGTGATCTCGGGCCGCGTTATTTCGTGCATCACGGCCAGCAGTTTTTCTGGCAGTGGCCCGATGAAGAGTCTGGTACCAGTACGACGAGAGCTGGACATGTCTGCTTGGACAGAGGGGGACGGCGCTCGAAGGGAGGCGAACATGATTGTGACGTCACCATGCGGTGTACAAGTATTTTCTATGCTCCGTAGGGCGTTGTACCGCTATTAGTGTTACTGAGCGGTGATGATCTATCCAATTAAATAGCTACAGTGTACACTAGTGCTGGTAAATGTCTTTGCATGGCTCAATGCTTTATTTCCGGAACCTTGGTTCCACGAGAGAGTATGTCGTGCGATTCTTGCACAAACCGTTCCGCTTCGGATCTCTCAAACCTACCAAGGGTCAATGTCCGCGAGTCACCACACGACGCGGAAAACACCCACCCTACTTTCGTGCCCTTGACGAACATGTTGGGCTCGCGGAACGCAAATGGGTTCACGTCCTTGGATGGGTTAAGATTAGCCAAGCTATGATTGACGAACCGGTGCGTTGACTCGTCACTGCGGACGGCGTATATGACATCGAGAAGCTTGGCATCCGGAGCAAGTCGCCAATAGTCAATGGCAATCGCGGGGGCAGGCATGTCAGCCCATTTTTGCAGGTGGCCAGCTTCGATCTCCTCGATGCATCGCGTACTTGCGATAAACGGATCAGCTAAGTTGAGAATCGCCTCACGAAAACGGGCACTCACTATGTCATCACGGCCTCTTCTTCCAAGTATCCCACGAATCTGTGACACGATCGAGGGGAAATCATGTAGGCGAGGACTAAAATATTGTGTAAAACAAGGTCAAGTGGCCACGAGGTGTACGTACAAAACATATTGAAAAAAACGCCTTGTGCACCCAGAATCAATGCACGGAAAAACAAAGTGGGTTGTTTCAGCGTCATGAAAGTCCTTGGCGGTATGCGTGCATCGGTAATCAATTCGGGAAAAAGATAAATGACTACACACAT
Source organism: Xanthoconium stramineum (assembly GCA_038090315.1). Classification (NCBI taxonomy): domain Eukaryota; kingdom Fungi; phylum Basidiomycota; class Agaricomycetes; order Boletales; family Boletaceae; genus Xanthoconium; species Xanthoconium stramineum. Next base: position 23,428 of record JBBPMO010000198.1, on the reverse strand, counting down.
CAAGTGCATCCGCTCGTTTTCTGCTTCTTCGAGTAACGTGTGGATCCACCCGGAATCACGTCGCTAATAGGGTGTGCGGTCAGCCTTGCGAGATTGAAAGTAAGAGGTGACCATCTACCATGAGTCTGAGGCTGCCAAGATGTCTGAGCATGGCAGCAACCATGCCAGGTACTCCAGCAATCGTTTCAAGGAACAAGATTCGGGACAGCCAGGCCTTTTCTCCGAGGATGTAGCCCTTTTCCTTGAGCTCTTCTATGGTCATGTTGTGATCACGAGGAAGCGGCTTGTGCTTGTACCCCGAAACAAAATCAAAGCCCCATCTTATCCGCGGTATTCAGTGCAAGGTCGATAAACTAGAGGAGGGAAACAAACCTCATGAGCATAGTGAGTTTGTAGATAAGCTTATCGGAGATTGTCGTTGCTTCTTTGTGAAGGATCTTTGCACAGATTGTCAGCGCAACGTCGAACATGAAGGCAAGAACTACGCGACGCACCTCCACAGACTTCATCTCTTCCTGTGAGTAAACCGGGTGAAATAGAACCCAGTCTCCGCGCACGTCTTGTGGCACTGTGCTGACGGCGTCGACCTGGGATAACACGGACTGTAGAGCCTTCGCATCTTCTGTCACGAAGTTAGACGTGATTTCCCAGCATGACATGAAACACTGATTTACTTGTATGGAAGCCTTCTGTTCCGACGTCGGCCTGTTCGCTGGGACGTTTCTTGGCAAGTGAGTTGTGATCGGGTGTCCCAGTATGGAAGCGCCCAACCAATCGTGGGCCCCGATAGAAGTTAGGAGCAGCACACCGAACGAGAGCGGGACGAATGATCAGAGGGGACCGAAGAGTAGCGATTCTGACCAGAGTCGACATAATTGAGTTGGAATGGACGAGCTGCGTACTGTGCGGTGACTCCACCGCCGTCGTCGCTTCTTTAAGCCACCTACGACCCGAAGAATTCCGATGACACCTTCCGAGATGCGCCGCTCTGCAGCAGTGCGGAGGAACATCGCCGGCGACGGGAAACGCACAGCATCGAAGCCTCGAATATCTGGTGGCCGACTGCTTTGCCAGTACGCTCTCACTCGCACGTTCGACTAGTATGCACGAGGTTTTTGGTCGCGTGACGTAGCTATCCTTTTCTAAGAAATACCCCTATCTAGCTGAACCCTCCATCATAGTTTGCGTTTGACGATTATCTGTGACCAAGAAGAGGATATCCACTTGGAGAAATGATCTCATCAGGTAAACGCCATCAGGTCAGTGGGTATGATTTAAACGAGTTATGATATATTGGACGAGTGCGAACCGGAAGCGGACCACGTCTGAGTACCGGATAACTTATCATCGCAATGTGCAACGGTGGATTTCTCCATCTGGATGTTTGTAGCCTTCCGAATAGTGGCAGTTCAGGAAGCCAATTGAAAACAACCAATCGATGATGTCCTTCGACATCGGGCGCAGCAGGTATTTGACGACAAAACACGCGCATCAAAATGGAAGACAAGATATTCAGGGGTGTTTGTCATCATCTAGAAGGCGATTGATCAATAGGACAAACAACAAGGCTGTACAGGAATGACAGAACAAGAGATAGTATGCGGCGACTTGGAGTTTTCCCGCAAAATGTCGATCTCGGGCCTAGGTACAGGTGGTCAACGTTGCAAATGAGGCAAGTCTTGGGTAACAAGACCCGGAAGGGGCATAGTTGTGTTCACACAGTCATTCGACTGATGATTCTAGTTTGGCACGGCTGGTTCGGATCATGAAAGAGGTGAGGCAGGCAAGATTTTGGCGATCTGATATGAAGAGAGGGCCATGATGCATGAGGCGAGAAGGAGCTCGCCTGTGGCCAGAGGCTGCGACGCGTCTGGGGACAAGGGGTACGGGCTGGAGACTGCGTCGGTGGTGGAACGGTGTGGGTGGGTCCACGCGTTGGGCAAGTTCATTGCCGGGGAAGAGAAGGGAGCGAGCGGTGCCATGAACATGTTGAAAGTGGAGTAAAGAGAAGGATACCACGATCAATGGAGAATGGGAACATGAGGATTCATCTCCGAGGTCGAGGCAGGAGAGAGAGCCTGTAAAGGTAAGATGATAATAAGGAGGGTCACTATGACGAGGGAGGGCACGCAGCAACGAGGCAGGGGGTACAAAGTTGTCGGCATAGGGCGGGACGAATCTAGAAGAGATCTCAAGTGCAACGAGGAGCGGGGAGACGCCCGGGTGGCTTGACCGGGAGAGACGCGGTAGGCACTGCGAGGAGAGGAGGAGATATAAAACCTGAGCGGAGACGGCCCTGGCAGAACCCTGGCACGTCTTCTCGACCACGAACACGACTTTGGAACGCACCAGCAGATGTACATGTCACACCGGGTCCGATGATGGACAACGTCGCTGCACAGTATGGCGCTGCCAATCCACTCCCCGTCTACCCCCCCTCGCCAGATAATCACAACCCGGGACCGTCCCAGAGCTCATGGCTCGCTGCTGCCCACGCCAAATCACCGACAGAGCAGGTGTTTTCCACCCATGACAACGACCCTTACTCGCCTACGCCGTACACCCCCGACCACCCCTACACGACCTACCCGCAGTCCCCCTCGGTCCGCAATGACGAGAACATGCACCCCGCCGCCATAACCATCCCTCCCCAGATCCCGCCCAGCATCGGCCCCACCCGCATCACCCGACGTCAAGCACGTGCCCAGTCCACTCTCCACCTTGGGATAAGGCGGGACCGTCCGCCGTCCGCCACACACCATGACTCCGAAGAGGTCCGCCCTTTTGTTCTCCTTCTTCGCGACATGCACATGACAACTTTGCCAGTCTGCCTATTTCATGTCCCCCGCCAGCGCCATATCACGCCCGCAGACTCCCGTCAGCGCCACAGACTCTGCCCGTTACACCCAGCCCGCAGATCGCGCGTTCTCCGCTGCACCCACTCCCCCCTCCGCCATGCCCCTCCCATCCCCCCGATACCTACCCACCCCCGTGTCCGGCTCGCCCTACTCCCCCTTCTCCCTCTATCCTACCCACTCTAGAACCGCATCATCCTACTCCACCTCTAATCCGCGCTCCGCCTCACCCGCACTCAGCGTCGCGTCCGCCCTTACTTCTATTTCCTCAGCTGCCTCAGCTGCTCCTAATTCCCAGGCATTCGCTGTGTATCCACTCCCGTCCCCGCCAGTGGGCCCTGTTGTCCCGCGGGCAAAGCAACGCAAGCAGCGTCTCTTTAATGTAGACCGAAAAGCCATTTGCATGTACCATCAGGATAATCCAAATGCACGCCAAGAGGACATCGCCGCCCGCTATGGCGTCGAACGCAGCACCATCAGCAAAATACTCAAACACAAGACAAAATGGATGAACGTCCCCGAGGACGATGATATGCGCGTCGCTAAACATCGGTAAGCCCTCTCTTCTCCATCTTACCCTCCATTAAAGCCTGGGCACTAGCCCTTCCAAATTCCCCGAGGTCGAAGAAGAGCTCGTCAGTTGGCTCGTCCAAATGAAGCAGCAGAATACCCTTCTGACAGATGCCCTCATACGCAATAAAGCGAAGGAAACAGCGCGGAGCCTCCAGATCCCCGACGAGAGGTTCAAGGCCAGCTCTGGATGGGTCGAAAATTTCAAGCATCGCCATAACATCCGCAAAGGTGTTTGGCTTGGTGGTCACAAGTCCCTCCGTCCAGCGCGCGGCGTCGGCGCCACCCATCTCCGCAAAAGTAGCAACGAGAGCGTTCTTTCCCCGCTCAACCCTGCGTTTGAGTCCCGGTCCGAGGCGCTCGCTCGACGGGACTCGACCACCGCAGAGGATGGCGATGATGACATGGAGTCTGAAGACGATCAGGATCTCGATCCTCCTCAGGACAATCAGCCCGTGGCAGGGCCGTCGCACTCCCAGACGGAGCCATCTGCTTCCCACAACCCGCTTCCACCTATATGGACCATGCAGCAAGAGCCCCTGTCCACGAATGACACCCCGATCTCCTCTCATCCGTCGGCTTCACAGCATAACGTGCTTTCCCAGCAGCCGTTCCCGCCCCAGGAGGAACGGCATCATGACCCTTCTGTCGACGACGTGCAGGGTACCCTCCATCTCTCGGCCCCGCAGCATATCCCACAGCAGCAAGAGGTCCCCTTGTCTGCGCATGGAGATGCCACTGCAACGTATAGCGATCCGGTTGTTGTATACCAATCCGCTCCTCCAATCACGAGTGGAAACACCATCCCTGATATCGCGGAGGCAGAAGACGCCATCAATAAAGTCATCTTGTTTGTCGATTCGCAGTCTTCACCCCTGTTGACTCCCGGGGAAAGGGACACGCTCACGCACATCAAGTATGCGCTCTTCCAGGCTGCGAGCGGTGTCCCCTTCGTCAGGGAGCGGAGGTGATGGGGAGCATGCCCACACAGGACCATTTTTCAAAAAAGCATTTTACGCTTCGCAACGTTGATTTCTAAGAACCCATCTTTGCTCTATCGCAATATGCATGTCTCACTGGTAAATGTTTGACTTAGTTCATCACTCATGCATCGCATATCCTCTGCAATCCCCCGCATATCCAACGCATTCCTGTTTACATTTGCACGGAGCACAAGTCCTTTTTTCTTTTTCTTTCTGCATTCCGTTCCCGCATGCCACAGGTTTATTCATCGCACTCTCGCATCATTGCCTCCACACCTGCCACTCTGCTAACCGTTCTCGCACACGTTTCCCGAAGTACATGTTAATTTTCCTCGCTTAACCTTGCCGTCTGCACAAGTATGATATGTTTCATTTCAATGTCCTCGCATCTAAAAACTCCTCGGAGCTGTACTTTGAGTACATCAATGTTTATGGGTGCATTTTCGAACTCCCTGCAGAAGCAGAAAAGACAGGTCAACGGGAATCATGGCACGACGATTGGCGATCGCGCACGATGCACGAGGGTTCACGTCATAATATAAGCTACTCTGGCGATATGAGTACTTGTGGGGGCATGTAAAACTGGCGCATACGCCGTTTCAAGGGGATAAACCAAGCGACCTGGCCTCAACATTTCCCGTTCTTCACGGTCTTTTCCGATTCCCTAACGCTCATGAGCGTGCGTGATCCACGGAAGTGTGACAAGACGAGGCGTACGACTCAGGGATAGTGTTTTTCATGATTGTCAGCTTGCCAGAGGATGCCGCAGAGACCATCTGCTGTTCTATCGATTTGGTGACCTTGGCTTTGAGTGCCTGAGTTGTGGGTCGGCGTAATGCGAGGGTGCTGCGAGGTGGGGGTACGATACCTTGCGCATGTTGGCTTCTTTGATCAGCGCTGCTTTTTTGGGTGGTTCGTGTCGCCGCCCTTTCTTGGTGGTTGCCGCTGCCTTGGCACTATGTCTCGCCTTTGAAGACGGGGATTTGGATTTCAAACCCTTGGTGCTGCCTTGGGCCATATCGTTGATGAGTCGTGATCGGGTGATGCGCCCAACCTTATTGGCCTCGGGAATTCCCGGAAAAGGGTGTGGTTATTGGGTACGAGGTCGTCCACCACTACACCTCCGTCGTCGTCCTCGATGTTGTCCACATCCCACCTCCTGCGCGCCCAGCGCGCGTTCGTCGTCCAGCGCAAGGTACCGTACACGTCTCTCTTCTCTCGACATCTGTTTACTGTCGTTTTTGGACTTAGCGTGCGCTGCACGATCTCGTTACCCTCCCTGGCCGAAAAGCGGTCGTCTCGTCTGGCGTGCCAGGATACAGCGCCGTCAGCGGGCACGTCGTCACCGTATTTGGATGTACAGGCTTCCTTGGGAGATACCTCGTCTCTAAACTCGGTGCGCCCGCGCTTGTCCTATCTTCTCCGTGCTCCGACTGACTCTCAGCGCGACGCCCCCAGCCCGAATGGGTACTCAAGTCATAGTTCCGTACCGCGAGGAAGACGAAAAAAGGCACCTCAAGCCAATGGGCGATCTGGGCCAAATCGTCCCCATGGTACCCTTTCCTAACAGCTGTGCCTCAATTTGTCTGATCGGTGTGCGTATATAGGAATGGGATATCCGGAATGAAGACCAAATAGCTGAATGTTTGAGGCATTCTGACATTGTTTACAACCTGGTCGGCCGTGATTATGAGACCAAGTATGTACCGCGGTTCTTTTCGACCCTGATTCATAAACGTGTATTGAACTATTTTTTTCTCACCGCCGCTGATGCGGTTGTTGTTCGGTAGGAACTTCAAGTACGCGGACGTCCACGTCACTGGCGCGGAAAGGATTGCCCAGGTTGCTGCCCAGAACGGGGTGGAACGCTTCGTACATGTTTCGCACTTGAATGCTTCGCCCGACTCTACATCTGTCTTCTACCGTACCAAGTTCGAGGGAGAAGAACGGGTCAAGAACGCCTTTCCCAATGCGACCATCGTCCGACCGGCAGCAATGTATGGATATGAAGATAAATTATTGAACAACATGGCTAGTGAGCTTCGCAACTATACTCGGCGTTCTACGCCGTTCTGACGTGTTCTTGGCCGCCCAGTTTGGCCCATCTGGTGGAAACTGAACCACGGGGAAACGAAAATAAGGCCCGTACACGTAAGTGGTGTTGTTCGCTTTTGTATATATCAACTTCGAATCTGATGGATTGAATTGTTTGTAGGTTCTAGATGTTGCGCAGGCGCTGGCCAATCTGATGGGTACTTCGCAACTGTTTGGAACTGTTTCCCTTCCTGGACCGAGGACGTTATCCTTGGAGTATCTTTTAGACTTGGTGTCCTCTGTGACATACAATCCGCCTTCTCGGGCGCCCGTAGTGCCTAAGCGACTCGCGCTCGCTGTTGCCAGGGCAGCGCAGTCGGTTTGGTGGCCGCTTATCTGCGCAGATGAAGTGGAGAGGCGGTACTTGGATGACGTGGCGGCTGCAGGGGACTGGCAAGCGGTCGGGGTTGTTCCGGACGAGGTCGAGAACCATGCGATCACGTATCTTCGAAGGTATCGGTCCGCGTAGGTGTCTTCATGGTCGGACCTGTCGCTGTCGATGACTGATCTTGGCTGTCTCGCCTACAGAGACAACTTCCAGCGCCCGGTAGTTTTCCCGTCGAGGCTAGGTTAGGCATTCATATCCGCTATTCGGGGACGCCGATGCCATGTCAAGTTAGAAATACCTTGGGGCGTGACCTGATGGGATGCTGCACGAATAGAGTTTAGCTTATCAGTGGAGTTCATTAAAGGACGTTGCCAGGAGGAGCAAGGTTCAATGACAAGGGACGTTCACATGGTGCAGGAAAAAAACGGCTGAAGAGAGGCGATTACAATGCCGCCAGTATTTTTTGGAATTTAAATGAAATCACGAGAGGAGAGGAGAGCTTATAATAGCATTAATGCTGAGATAGGACATGTGTGCAATGAAGCGAGCCATGGGTGAATATGTCGGAGAAGTGCGGAACGGGAAAAGTAGTGTAGATGGGACGTCTATGTGAGAACGTGGCGGTAACCGGACGAAGCGAGGGGAGGTGTCATGGTTTAAAAGCCAGGTGGCACGACGGGTTTTTGCGCCGGTTGCGGTGACGAACCGGGTGAGAGCATCTGAAAGGGAGATTGAGCAGGGCCGAGGAAGAAGCAGGAGAAAAAAAAGGCACCTGCTGGGCACCCTGTTGCTGTGCGAGCATTTCTTGCTCTTGCTGCACAATTTTTGCCTCGTCTTCGAGGGAGAGAGCGAGGGGAAGGCCAACGAGGAGGGCAGAGGTGGTGACTATCCAGACGATGTTTCCGACGACCTTGCCCGTTTTTTTTAGAAAGTTGGTTGTTTTTGAGACAGAGGAAGCGATGGACTGTCTGGTTGTTGGGGGTACGATGTCGACGAGGGCGGAGAGACGGTCATAGAAGGACTCGTCTGGGACGGAGGCGTCGGAGGCGATAGAGGAGAGGGAGTCTGTCGAGTTTGTGCGGGAGGGTGCGGAGGACGCGTAGGGAGAGTTGTGCTCGTCGACGATCTCGACTTTGACCATGTTGGAGGGAAGAACAGGGCGGGTGTGTGGCTGTGCGTGCGGTGCCGAGGACCATTGTCACGCCCGCCATATTGAAACTCCGATTGGAGGAATCGTGACTCCCTGAAAGGGTAATAATTTCGAGATAAGTACTTGGCCAAGTACCAACTGTCCCCCCTGGACCAGGTTTTTTATTATAAGTAGGCACCCGCACGAACGACTGATATTTTCCACCTTAATATTTCTGCCTCTCTCTCTTATCATGCAAAACGGCGACGCTCCACGCTCCTTCTCTCAGCCAGGTCTGCTAGTCTATCCCGATCCTCTCTCCCACTCACATTTCCCCCCAGGTCTCATCCTCCCCACACAACTCGTCCAGAACCAGATCCACGAGCTCGCAAAGACTCTTCCTCCTCCCCGTAAGCAGAACACCGCCTGCGATGCCTGCAGGTTCGTACCCGCACTTGCCCGCTCGCCCCTCTCTCATTCCCCCCAGATCTCGCAAGGTCAAGTGCAACCGCATCCCCGGCCAGGAAAAGGTGCGTCTATGTGCCCCCTTGCACTCGCCGCTCACACCCCTTTCATCTCCAGTGCCAGGTCCGTCCAATCGCCCTTCCCCAGTCTAACCATCTCATCTCCCGCTAGCATTGTCTCTCCAAAAACTACCCCTGCACGTGGGTGCTATTTCGCATCATCCCGTACGTTTCCCCCGCTCATCTCCTTCCGCAGCCATTATGTCCAGCAGGCCACCAGCGAGAAGAAGCGCAATGCGGCCGCCCGCAGGCCCAGAGGCATCTCCACTAGCTCAAGGTATGTGTTCGCTTCACCCCACCTCCGATCTTTGCCTGCGGTCGTACTCTTGGTACCCGTGCTGACGTGCACCCTGCGCTCAGTGGCTCATCTCCTGTATCTTCTGGGTAGGCTCTTCGATGCACACCGTCTCATTCCTTCAACCCTGAACAAGCTCCGCAATAGCCATTCTCCCACAGGCGAAAATTGCATCCCTCCATGGCACAAGTCAGCCCCCTGGAACACCAAGTCCGGTGGTCATGCGAATATTTCGTTACAGTCCAGCACTCCCAATCTGCTCTTCCATCTGTTCGCCCCACCCGAATCTGGTCCAAGGTACGATCGATCGCGCATACATGGATCTCCATTCATCCCTCCGCAGCGACTCCATCTTTGCGTTCGCTCCATTCAAATCGCGCCCGCCGGCGTATTCCGCTTGGGGTGAGATTGCATCCAACCTCGAAGACGAAACGTTCAGAATAGAGTACGTCCCTCCCCTCCTCATCATTACGTAAACGTTCGACATCACCGCGATCGTACGTCATTCTTTTTTTGCTTCCGTTTTTGGCACCCTTCTCACTGTCACCCTTAGCTTGCCGCCGACTACCCTTTTTTGGGACCTTTTTTTTCTGTTTCATTTACCTTATCAACATATTTCGTATTGACTACGCTGTCCCCACTGATCTAGATTCGCTCTGGACCTTGTCGAGGTCTACTTCCAGATCGTCCATACCAGGATTCCCCTCCTTAATCCCATCCAGTTCCGTGCGCGCCTCAATCTCCAGGCGACAAGTCAGCGCTCCATCCTAAGCAACAAACAAGAAGAATCCCTCCACCCCGCACTCATCGCAACGGTCATCGCATGGGGCGCAAAATTCTCGGAGCATCCTCTTCTTGTCGCCGACCGTCAAAGAAACGGCGGTCAGAGTCTTCTCGCGAGAACCATTATCGATCGATGTCGTGAAATCGCCGAGGCAACCAAAGTCCACCGTATCCCACACAAGGACCACGTTGTCATCGCACTACTAATCGAACCGTTACAATGTCGTGAGTGTCGCCACCGTCTTTCCCCTGTCACACCACCTGACCCGCTCTTCGGCCAGAAAATCCGAATGTAGAAAACGGTTAGCAATCGCTTCCCTTTTTTTATGTCATCTGTCATCTCTGTGACTAACTTCGAATGTCCTAGGGTTCCATGGATTTTGGCTTAATTGTGGTATCCGAAATCTGCTGGGCCTTCAGGTTGGCTATCATTCACCACAGGCACATCTCCAGGGCAAACTTAATCAACCCCTTTTGTAGATCAACCATAAATCGGTTATGGCAGACATCAAAGATCCCGAGACGCGCGGTACCATGATTTTCGCTTGGTGGATGGCTTGTCTGGCGGACGCATTTTCCGCGTTTTATTACCGCCGAAAACCAATGCTGTGAGCGATGACTTCTTTTGTCGTGTCATCGCACCACTGATCACTGCCTGCCAACGTATTAATTACCGCCAACCATTACACGCAGTGATGACGACGACTATGATATTGATTTCTACACTGCGGAACCTTGTGGCCAGGAACATATGGAGCCTGGGAAGCCCTCCCCACGGGAACAACTTGAAGTGAGTCAGACTTATCCGATCGTCAGCCCATTCTGACTCATCCTACCCCAGTTCTTGGTTTGTCATTCGGCTTTTTATGACGTGATATTGCCTGACTTTCTACCAGGGGTATTACAGCGCGGCGCATGCCCTGGCCCGAATATCTCGCCAGATAGCGCGCCTCCTTTGGCGCCCGACGACGGACTCGGAAGGAGTACCCGTGGATGCTGTTCTTCTTTACTCGTCTGAACTCTGCAAATGGCGAGACGCACATTTATCCAAAGTCGGAGTTCCACCCAACCTCGCCGCTAATTGGGACTTTGTGTCTGCTGTGTCTGCTTGTATGCATTCATTTGAGATCACTGCCTTCTTTCGCTGACAGCGTTCTATAGGCGCAAGTGATGCGCAGTATCATGTGATGTGGATTGCCTTATTCAACGCCATGGACGACTCTGGCGTACGTGATGACTCCCTTTCGCCCAGCGGCATGAACCAGGTGGAGACCGTCAAGCGCAAAGTGTTTGAAGAGGCTCTAAACGCTTCGCTGCGAGTTTCTGCACTGGCGGGGGTGCTCACTTCGAATGGTTACCTGGTACGGCCTTGCACACTTTTCCCCTCTTTTTTTGCTTGACCGATCCGCCAGAGACTGGATCCTGCTGTTATGCACGTTGCTATCATCCAAGCTGGCTATTTTTTAGCACGTCTCGGTCGTCCCGAAGTGCAGAACTGCATCGAAGGTCTCGAACAATATAGCTACGCCTACGAAGAGACCAGAGAACTTTCACAATTGATCCGACGGGAATACGAGCAAGCACTGATCAAGGGTCCTTTATTCCATGAAATGAGCAACACCGTTCCTCGCCGCACGCCTCCTACAGATGTCACTGCCAAGTCGCCACTCAATGGCAACGGTAATGGCGTCCATCATGCACACCACGATTCTTTGGTTTGAGTGTTCCGTCCTCTCTCGTGCTCCGACCTAACCGGATCCTCTTTTCGCGTAGTATTTGACCGCATAACGAAAATCGTCTCTATGTTATCAATACCATATTCCCTGACTGTTGGAGGCTCGTCAGAGCCTGTGTAAATCGTATGATACTTATTATTTTCCGGCCGCCGAATTTTCCCTATCTTTGGTCACTGATATTTTTCCGATCTGTTGTGCCTCCCTCGAGGTTAGCGCATTGCTATTCTGTCGAGTGGCCCTTGTCCTCGTTGTCTCTAGCTTTCATGCCAAATGTTAGATTCAAACTTTCCCGGATCATCTTCCATTCGAACCCCAGATGTCACGAGTATTCTGGATTTTCTGTTGTACCTTACTGCCTACCATCCATTTCTGCTCCATATTACAATCGGACACTTTTAACTACCTTGGATATACCCGATTGTTCACCGCTGTATTTCGAAACATCGCCGATACCACCCTTGTAAACAGCTTTCTGCGAAGCCACTTTCTTCTTTGCCTGTTCGAATTTTTGTCGCTTCTTCACGCGTGGGTTACGGACGGCCTTGGCACGACGGGGTGTGAGACCTTTGTTCTTAAGAATTGCGCGCGTGACAGAGCGTGGGCCCGAAGAATTCTCCGGCTCTAGCTCGGGTCTAGGGGTTTCGGATGAGTTCCTGCCCAACGCAAGAATGCGTGTGAGAACGCACCGTGCTGTTGCAGCTTCATACTCAGCTCTTCTTCGTGCCTTTTTCGTTGCAGTAGCCTGCTTCACGAGGTCGTAATATCCATCCGCGCCGCCTGTATCATCCCCCACGTCCCCGTCATCCAGTCCTCGTTTTCTCTTGCGTTTCTTTTCCTCCTCACCAACTTCCGGATCGACATCATCGAGGTCATCCCCTCCCGCGCCCAATTGGCCATTTGTTTTCTTCTTTTCCCTCTCCTTCTCCAACCTAGCTTCCCGCTCCTTCTTTCTCTCTCTATATGGGATGTCGTCGTCACCACCGAAAGCATTCACACGTGCGTTCGTCCGACGAGCCGAAGACGACTCAATCCGAGACACGTGAAACCTAAGCGACTTCTTCCGGGCCTGCTTGTCAGACATATCGTGGTACTGAAGCGCAGTCATTTCGCCATATGGATCGGTAGCCGAAACCATGTCAATGGCAGGCACCACTTTGTCTTTCTTTTTTTGCGGTGTGCGGGTGTATTCGGGTTCAAGGAGGTCGAACACGGGACCCATGTGGGTGGTTTGATCGGAGTCGTGGATGGCCGCGGGAGTCTTGCGTTTCTTCCTCGGACGATTTTCTGCTTGTTCTTTTTTCGTCTTTGCGGTGGGTTTCTTCTTGGAGGAGGGCGGCGGCGGACTCGGGCTCGGACTCGGGCTTGCGCTGGATGTCGAGATACCCGCGTCTTCGAGAAGGCCGGCGAGTTCGCCTGACTCAAGGCCTTTTTTCTTGATGAGCGACCAGAGGTCGCCGTCTTCCTCGTCTTCGTCCATCAAATCGTCCTCTTCGTCTTCGTCTTCTCCATCCTCATCATTATCCGAGACATCTTTCCCGACGCCAAGGTTCTCGAGCGTGTTGATGCCTTCTTTCAGTGTGAGAAGACGCTTTAGGATGGGATGTCGACGAAGAAGTTCAGGACGGGCTGCGTATTTCTCCGTAACGCGTAGATGGAGGTAAAAGGCGAGCGTCGTGGTGTACGTGAGCAGGGCTTCTGCTTGGACACGGCGGTGAACATGAAGCGTTAGCATCAGAGAGATGGCAGACGCACGGTAGTACATGTGCTGTAGACCGAGTTCGAGGGCGTCGGTTTCGGCGTCCTTGAGGCTGGTGGAGGTGACTGGTGCCGCAGACGTGAAGGAAAGGGAGGACTTACGCTTCGACTCGAGCTTTTGCCTCAACGAGGTTGTGTGTTGTGTCATCCCAGTCCCTCGCGAGTGCGAGTGTTTCGGGAGATTCTTTTTCGAGAGTGCGTAATATAGAGTGTTTGTCTTGCGGAACCTTTGCTGGAGGTGGATTCGGAACCTCCTGTTGTTCGCTGGATGTCCACGCTTAGCGACTGTGTGCACGAAGGAGGAGCGGGTCTACCTGGCCTCGGGCGGCTCGACATCTCCAAGCCCGAAATCCTCGTCACACATACCCTCACGCGCCTTGGCCTGCAACCTGAGTGCCTCCTGTTCCTCGAGCTCGTTGGCCTCTTCGTCCTCCGAGTCGAGCTGAGCAGCATTGGAAGAGTAGTACGCGCCCTTGCTGCGTCCCCATGTCTCCTCCTCTTCCTCCTCCGAGTCAGATGCCTTCTTTTTCGAGGACGATGTTTTGGTGTCGCGTGCGGCTTTAGAGGACTTGTGTTTTGACTTGGCAGTGGACGTGCTAGGCTCGGAGTCAGCGTCCGAGTCGACCTGCATGCCATCGCTCGCTACGCCTTCGTCCCCGTCCTCGTCACTGTCCGAGTCGGATGAGACAACCTGCAACGGAAACACTTCTTCATCAGGGTATTCGGCTTCGTCAGGGTCGTTGTCGTCAGAGTCGGATGGCAAGCCCTCCAACGTGAACACTTCTTCATCGTTTCTTCTACGATGGTCTCTACGGCGGCGAGGCATTTGGAAGTCAAGGAACGTTTCGTTTACGTAATCGCTATCAAAAACTCAAATCCAAATGCACTTTGTACTTGGATTTGATCAAACGCTACATGTCGACCGACTCGGACGTATGGGACGAGGAAGAGGAAGTAACGCCGGAATACCTCCAGTCGTTACTTGACAAGGCAAGACAAAATGCACGTGAAGAGGCCCAGAGGGTGAGAATGCTGCAGGAAGAGAGGGAGACGGTTGGGTTTGGAGCACAAGACATCATCAAGGTTGGTGATGAGGAGGAGAAGGAGGAAAAGTACGTGCAAGGCGGTGATGTTTGCCCTCGCGTCTGACTTGTAGGGGGCTGCAGACCGCTGCCGCCGTTGGATCCTGGCGTTCTCCCTCCGCCGTACTTTGAGTTTGGCAAGGCACGGCATCAAGCTCCGACGTCGGTACGCGATCCGGACGTCGCACACGCGGAGGCTGCGACCTCTTCGGTGTCTACGCCAGCACCACCCGAGGACCCAAATGCAGCTTGGAAACAGCTGACGAAGAAGCAACGAAAAGCGGTACGATATGTCTACCATCTAACCGATATGGCTCAACTCTTGCACGTAGTTGAGGAACAAAACAGCGGGCCCAGGCTGGTTCGATCTCCCAGCACCGGCGGAAGCGGACCTGCCCCGATTACAACGGGAAGTCGAAGCGCTTCGCTTGCGGAATCAGCTAGACCCCAAGCGGTTCTACCGGAAAGAGGACGGAGAGAGCAGGGGCGTAAAAGGCCTGCCAAAACACTTTGCGGTACGCACTCGCGTCTCTCCACCGTCCCGTCGGTTCGTCGCTCGTCTAACCTTCCTTTTCCGTCAGATTGGGACGATCCTGCCGACTACCACGCCTTTCGGCACCGCGAGTACCGACAATCTTCCACGTGCACATCGGAAACGGACTTTGGTCGACGAGCTGGTCGACGACGCGGAAGCGCGGAGTTATGCGAAAAAGAAGTTTGATGAGTTGCAAAGTGTCAGAGGGGCAGCGGGGAAGAAGACGCTTCATAAAAAGAACGACCTTCGCAAGCCAAAGTGGTAGTACGATGCACTGGGTTCCGACTGATAATCTAGATGATACTACCGATCTCTAGGGTGACGACTCGCTGAGGAACTGTTCGCCACGCCCGATAGCTTGGCATCTTTCCAGGCTCCAAACGGAGTTGTCCCACAAGAATAAGAATAAAGTACTTCACTGGTGAGTGGTTTATGGGAGGGGAAGGTTATGGGAAGCTGGATGAACGCGCGCATGTAGGCGTGCAGTGTCTTACCATTCGCTTCACGTAAACTCGCTTAGAAGATGCTTGCGGGCACTCGGTTTATTTGCTCGCTCCTCCACATCTGGACAGCACAACCCAACCTTCAAGTAGTTGGGTGTCCGCAAGTGTCATTGTCTATGCTATCCATAATCGAACCTTCAGCGTTGCGGGGCTTTTCAGAGTCAATCAGTCATTCAGGACTCAGCAGATGCGCGCGGTACGACTCAAAAGCCTGAATGACAGTGATTGGCTGGTTCCGCTTGAGCTCTCGCTTACTGCGCATGGCCTTGCCACCACATGCAGGGATCAATTCGCGCTTGGAATCCTTGACCATAATTTCGCGCCTGTGAGAGACCGGGATCGTATACACCCCATTTTTTTTTGCGTAAACACTACGATTTTTTCTTCAGTCCGAGCGAGAGTGTGGACAGTGGATCACCTTCGGTCTCAAAGACGAGTTTCGCAGTATGGAAGTGGATGATTGGACCGGAGTCGAGATATCCTACTCGGAAGTAGGGTAGGTTGAAAAGCCTGCGATAAAATCCCTCACTTTGTATTTGTGATTTAGCACACGAATGAGTGAGGAAGTTGGGTCGACGACTCTTATCCCGCTCCGAGAAGGTGTGCCCAGTAGTATTAATACAGTGTATACCGAATTACATCATGATGTCGGGACTGCCAACCTCGAAAGGAGGGAGTGAGAAGATATTTTTGCTAACTCCCGAGGCGTGTCATTGGTGATATGCTGAATGCGTGGGAACTGTTTATTGCTCTGACCACCCACCACCAGTTCAAAATGCTTCGCCAGGTTCCTCATTGTGCGAAACGAACAAACAGGCAGCTGGTCGCACCAATTCTTCGACGGAAGCACCATGATCAGGCAACGTCGAGCAGCTCGCAGGAGTCTGGTCGGACTGCCTCATTTGGTTTCAAGACGGTCCCGGAAGACGTGAAAGAATCCCTCGTGAAAGGCGTGTTCGATAGCGTAGCGTCCAAGTACGACCTGATGAACGATGCCTCATCTCTGGGTGTACACAGGCTGTGGAAAGACACCTTTGTCTCCACCTTGAGACCTGGTCGCAAAGGTCCCATTCGTTGCATCGATGTCGCTGGGGGAACGGGTGACATTGCGCTTCGCATCCTCGATCACGCACGGGAAGAGTATGCTGACAGAGAGACCACCGTTGAAATTGTTGACATCAACGCACAAATGCTTGGTGAGGGTTTCAAGAGATTCAAAAGGACGATGTACCACAATAGTGAGTCCGTTGATATTGTTCCCGAGACGTTGCTGATGGTTGCGAAGCACCGCAGGTGTCGTTTCATGAGGCCAATGCACAGGAGCTCCCCCCGTCGCAGTTCGAGGACAACTCATATGACCTGTACACGATCGCGTTCGGGATCCGCAATTGCACGTCCATTCCCGCAGTCCTTAAGGAGGCGCACAGAGTGCTTAAACCAGGAGGCAGCTTCGCCTGTCTCGAGTTTAGCAAAGTGGGCAATCCCGTGTTGAACGCGTGAGTGCCTCATCTTCTCGCTTGGATGCTCCTTATAGTTGGTAGATTGTATGATCAATACTCTTTCTCTGTGATACCCTTGATGGGCACCATTCTGGCGGGTGACCGAGATTCGTATCAGTACTTGGTCGAGTCGATACGAAAATTCCCTCCTCAGGCGGAGTTTGCGGGGATGATTAGGGACGCTGGGTTCGCGACAGGGGAAGATCACGACGGGGGTGCGTGGACGGACTTGTGGGGAGGGATTGCGTGTATACATACGGGTGTCAAGGTGTAGATCCAGTAGACTACTCGTACCCAGTAGGGACTGCACACGAGTCAGCGCCACAACCGCGCCTTTGCGGCAAGCCATAAGAGACTGATCCTCCTCTACACACGACCACCAACATGGCCACTCCGTCCTCGTCCACGCCAGCCGGCTCTCCTCACCCAATGCCTCCAGCGTCCGCTGACCTGGCGACCACCTGGGCCTTTCTCGAGGAGGGTGTGGACCACATCATGACCAAGCTCCAGACCGGCGTCTCGTACTCCAAGTACATGAGCCTCTACACCGTCGCCTACAACTACTGTACATCCTCCCGCATGCATGGCGCACCCGATAGCGGTGTGGGTGCTGGAAACCGCAGTGAGTAACCCTCCACGCCCCTCTTGTACCACCACTCCACTGGAACGATGCCCTTCCGATAACGACGATGTCCGAGCTGACCCTCCCGATGCAGCTGGGGCCAATTTAATGGGCTCGGATTTATATAATAACCTCATTCGATACTTTGTTACACATCTAAAGGGTCTCAAGGAGGTGAGGCGCCCCCCCTTTGCAGCTGCCCTAACCTGATCGAAACTACAGCAATCGGATGCTCTCCAAGACGAGGCCCTCTTGCGATATTATGCTAGCGAGTGGGATAGGTACACAACAGGAGCGAACTACATCAACCGATTGTTTACCTATCTCAATCGTCACTGGGTCAAGCGCGAACGGGACGAAGGTCGAAAAGGAGTTTATCCCGTTTACACAGTACGTCATTCGCCTTTATTTTCCATGTGCTCATTACGTGGATGTGATTAATCAGTGTCCTTTAGCTCGCCCTCGTCCAATGGAAATCCAACTTCTTCCTTCATGTGCAGAGCAAGCACGGAAAACTTGCTGGTGCCATCCTTCGATTGATCGAACGACAACGGAATGGCGAGACTATCGATCAGGGCCTTGTCAAGAAAGTCGTCGACTCCTTCGTGTCTCTCGGCCTGGATGAAACCGACATCAACAAAGCCTCCCTTGATGTTTACAAGGAACACCTAGAAACACCTTTCCTCGAGGCAACTGAAAAGTACTACCAGCAGGAATCTGAGGCATTCCTTGCGGAGAGTAGTGTCTCCGACTACCTGAAGAAGGCTGAAGAACGTCTGAGGGAGGAGGAAGACCGTGTTGACCGCTATCTCAACACGGAAACCCGGAAACAGCTCGTCAGCAAATGCGAGCATGTCCTTATTCGACAACACTCGGAACTCATGTGGGAAAGCTTCCAAAACCTTCTTGACTTCGATAAAGATGAGGACTTGCAACGAATGTATGCGTTGCTCTCTCGGATTCCGGAGGGGTTGGAGCCACTCAGGAAGAAGTTCGAGGAACATGTCAAGAAGGCGGGGTTGACCGCAGTCTCAAAGTTGGTCGGGGAGGGTGCGGAAGGCGCCGAAGGACTGGATCCCAAAGCATATGTTGATGCCTTGTTGGAGGTGCATCGTAAGAACTCGGAGACGGTGACACGTAGCTTTAGGGGCGAAGCAGGGTTCGTTGCCAGTCTCGACAAGGCTTGTAGGGAGTTCGTCAACCGCAATGCGGCAACGGGAACGTCCACCACAAAATCGCCAGAGCTGCTCGCCAAGCACGCTGACATGTTGCTGAGGAAGAACAATAAGATGGCGGAAGAAGAAGATCTCGAGGGTGCCCTCAACCGCGTCGTAAGTCGATCTTGATTTCTTTATGCCCCCCTTGCCCTGATGATGTGCTATAGATGGTTCTATTCAAGTATATTGAAGACAAGGATGTCTTCCAGACCTTCTACACCACCAAACTATCGAAACGACTTATTCATGGTGTATCTGCGTCGGACGAGAGCGAAGCTAGCATGATATCTAAGTTGAAGGAGGCTTGCGGTTTCGAGTACACCAACAAACTCCAACGCATGTTCACAGGTATGTCCTATACATCTTATCCTGTCGCTTCGGTGGTGACGTGGCGCGAACAGACATGAGTCTGAGCAAAGACTTGACCGACCAATTCAAAGAACGGATGCAACAAAACCACGACGACATGGACATCAACTTTAGCATCATGGTTCTCGGTACCAACTTCTGGCCCCTCAATGCCCCAAACAACGACTTTATCGTCCCACCCGAGATCCTGTCCACGTATGACCGGTTCTCCAAGTACTACCAGACGAAGCATTCGGGTAGGAAACTCACTTGGCTATGGAACTACTCCAAGAACGAGCTCCGAACAAACTATCTCAACCAGAAATACATCCTCATGACGAGTTCGTACCAGATGGCGGTATTACTGCAGTACAACAAACACGACACGCTCTCGCTGGACGAACTCGTGACGGCCACTGCGATTAGCAAGGAAATCTTGGTCCAAGTGTTGTCGCTCCTCGTCAAAGCCAAAATTTTGGTCAACGAAGAGACCGATCAGTATGATTTGAACCCTAGTACACTCCATGGCTCATCGTTTTTGTCTTTTGCTTACCGCTGTGAGTAGATTTCAAGTCCAAGAAGATCCGTGTCAATCTCAACCAACCGATCAAGGCTGAAGTGAAGGCAGAATCATCCGAAGTCCTCAAGACTGTCGACGAAGATCGCAAATATGTGATCCAAGCGACCATTGTCCGGTATGCCGGCGTCCTTGCCATTGGATCGACGCTCTACTCACTCGTCTCGCAGCATCATGAAGGCGCGTAAGACGATGAAGAACCAGCCTCTGATACAAGAAGTCATCTCGCAGATCTCGCAGAGGTTTGCCCCCAAGATTCCTGACATCAAGAAGGTGGGTGACTGACGTTTCAAGGCCTGCTGAAGCTGACGTTCGCTCCAACAGGCAATCGACACGCTTCTTGAAAAGGAGTACATTGAGCGAGTGGATGGCACGAGGGATACGTTTGCGTATGTCGCATAGACGCATGCCACGATGCGATGCACAATTCTGTTGCTCTGAACACTTCCCCCCCCCTTTCTTGTACTCTACCATGTCATAATATACCAGACAGTGGCTCCTTGCCCGTGTCCACAACATAAATCCCATTATGGGGACCAAGGCGAGGCCCTGAGGCCATGTACTGGCTCAAATTAGACGCCCTCGCGAGCGCCACCCTCGTTCCAGACGTTCCAAGAAACCAATTTACCCCATCTCTCTCGTCTTCTGGTCGTCGCTCCAGTCTTGACGGTCACCACATTGCTGTCTTGCATAGACATCTCGTTGAAAACAACACAGGTTCAGCGTCTCGACTTCAGTTCTTCCCCCGATGATTATGCCTCACTCTGTTCGCTTCTCGCGCGAAGATGAGACACCATCTAGAGACGATTCGCTCACTGGTCATCGAGTCTGCTCGGGAAAAGGACGCAGCGATACCCACCTTTAGCGCATCGGAACGCGAATGCAATTCTTCACGTGGGTTGCAACATTCTCCTCAAGGACCTCATTCATTTTGCCCCATCAACGACCCAAAGCGATCAAGATTATACCAAAAGCAACTGAACCAAGAATGTTGAACATGCGGTAGCAAATAGCACCAGAAATGATGTCTACTGTATAGCCCAGCGACCTATTCAATGCGTACGACAACAACAGCAGCGTTTTCGATATCCTGACCATGATTATCCTTGTCAATGTAGGACAACCTTCCTCTCACGCAGTCCAACAGTATATTGTCATTTCCCGCATCCGAGAGGTGGTCGATTGGAGACACAATTTTGTCCCATTCCCTCGCGCGCGAGAACCCGCTTACAACAGCCACGCAGCGATTTTGGGTAGCGTCAATTGAGAATTTCATGACACCGTAACGTGAATTTGAAGAGGCGCTGCGACACCGCGTGAACAAGCCCCTCGCATACCCATCATCGGCGATATCGTAGTAAATGTTGCAGAACTCAAGGTCGCGGTCATAGAGTATATTGCCTTCGACGACAATACGTTGCTGGTCGATGAGGATTGGCGATACATCGTCCGAGGATGACTGGAGTGTCAAGTTGATGCAGACGGATCGGAAGCCATCATATTTCCAGTCTCGTTCCAGAAGCTTCACATTGATGGCCCCGGTTGCTTGATCGACAATGGAATTTCGTATGATGGCGAAGACCATTCTTCTACTTGAAAATACACCTTCGTGAGAGAGTCGGAGGACACCCATTCCATTTTCAACGGGACGTTCATGTTCTGGCACAGCAAAAGCTTGTACCACAGTGTAAGGCTTGCCCTGGTGATAAAAATGGTGAAAGGCGATGACATGTGTGTTCGTGGGCACGATATCAACTAATAAACCTTTTCTGGCGGAACCGATATGGGACTGTGTTGCATTCTATGGGTCAATGAGTCATTACACACATTACACAGTTCTCTGGTCAACCACGACGTACCCGTGCAATGGAGAACTCGGGGAATTCGTAAAACACACGTGTTCGTGTGTCAAATACCAAGGATTGACTCCGTATGTACAGGAAACGCGAGCGCGCAAGAAGCTTCTGTCCGCCATCGAGCTCAAAGTTATCGGGGTCGGAGATATTTGATGTGGGAACGTCCAAGACGACGGTGTCACGCAGCGCACCAGACTCTGCATCCAATCGCATTTCTAGCAGCGTCCTATGAAAGTTATTTGGAATAACAGATGCCTGTGGATCGAACGCAGACATACCGTCGCGGGGAATCGACCAAGTTCAACAACACATAGAGAATCCACTGGCCTTCCTCTGATGTCGCCATGCACTTATCCCATTTCCCTATTTCTTGCGCTTGCTCCCATATGACCTGCGGTTCGCGCCTCTCTCCATCAATGTTTGTGTCATAGAGCACGAATCGCCGATCCGATTGACACACAAGCCACCTCCCGCCGACAAGGTGAAGACTCTGTTCTCCAGGGACCCATCCTTCGAAGGGGAATCTGACCGGGGACCCAGTTCGTAGACCCGTTGTCGTCCATAACTGCGCCAATCGCGCCGACTGCACAAACGCACGCTCGAAGGCAGCGGTGGGAAATTGTCTGGGTGGACGAAGGAAGCGTGCATTCGCGTGTAAATCCTTCCAAACTTCGGGATCATGAGTGATGGAGGAAAATGACTTTGAAACCTGGTAGAGAGGGGTGAGTCGAAGCTCAATTCAACCATCGGAAAACGTGCTCACTGTGCGCCATCTGACGACGTCCAACGGACTCGTGTAAGAGAGAATTTCGCAGACAAGCTCCGCGGGAAATATGCACCAAGGACTCATGCTTGTATCGACGAACACACTTAATGTGACTTTAGGGGCCTCTTGATATCTTGGGGTAAATATGAATAAACAGCTTGAATGGATTGTCCCTCACAAGACGCCAACCCCGCTCCCTTGTATTGAGCTCGTCATCGGGTAACAACCACGGTTATCGATGGGTTGGAAAGGTTGGTCTGGTGACATTGGCTTTCTGGACGTGTGTCCTAGGATACTTCCATGATCTATGGTACCCCAAACGAATAAGAGCCCATGTCAGACCTAGCATTTGGCACTACCTCTCCCCAATTTATAGCAACATGCAGAATGGTGCACACGCCGATCGAGTGTTTGCACCAGCGCTAGAGGACTCGGAGTTAGACTTTTGTG
Source organism: Xanthoconium stramineum (assembly GCA_038090315.1). NCBI lineage: Eukaryota > Fungi > Basidiomycota > Agaricomycetes > Boletales > Boletaceae > Xanthoconium > Xanthoconium stramineum. Next base: position 921 of record JBBPMO010000198.1, on the reverse strand, counting down.
AGATCCAAGTGTCGACAATTTTGCGCGCCCTGAAACGCTCTTACCATCTGCAAAGAGTCTCAATCTGAAGGCGACCGCACTTGCCACACAAAGTGGAAGGTGGTTGGGGGTCACGGTAACAGGATCTTAATAGCGAGGAAGCGAGCTGATAGTTCACATTGGTAGAACAAGTAGGTGGTACGAGGGACACGTTTGCGCATGTCGCATAGGCACAGTCAGACTATGCGACGTACGCAAACGTGTTCCTCTGCTTTGAATGCTGTCTCCGTCCCACGCGACCACAGCACAAACCTCACCAGCACCATCGAGTGGCTTGCTTAGCTCCATGCATACCTACATACACATCGTATGCGCTCTCACCTTGTCGATCTATCCACTAACCTGATCCTATATCCGTGTATGTCGATCGCTACCATGATGCGATAGATGAAATGAAACGAGGGTGAATACGACGCGCGTAGATACACGAAGATAGGGTTACGCTAGGGTATGTAGGAGAGTGCAAAGAATGGGCGAAAGCCCGCGGGGCTTTCTGGCCCGAAGCAACACAAACGCCGGGGAGAGCGATCTGCGTTCCCAAACAGAAGGCGACTGCGACGCGGGCTGGTGAGCTCTCCCCCTATGTGAAGGAGCAAAGGAGTGAAAACATACCCTAACGGACTGGGGGCATGGCGTAGCTAGTGAGTCTTTCGACTAGTTGAGGGCGCTCTTGCAGATATGGGGCAAGGATGAGCGCGTGTTTGCGCAAGTATCTAGTGAAAGATTCGCCGGACCATCTGCCCATGGTCTTAACGACGTCGAATGGGGTGCCCTGTAGGAGATAGTGGAGTGTTCCTCCAATACGAAGGCTGTGGCCTTTTAGGTTGGGTAGGCTGTGTAGAGCTACTATCTCCTGTACGCGCTTCGTAACCTCGTTCCTTG
>JBBPMO010000197.1:0-40224 GCA_038090315.1 Xanthoconium stramineum | reverse complement strand
CCTTGTGATTATATATTCACATACATATCTCCCCATGCTCAGACGTAACAACGTCCTATGCTTCTCTTAGCCCATTTACCGTAGAGGAATTGAATTCACTGTCAGATATTATGAAGTCGTCGTCAGGGACGTCTTTGACACTTATGTCCATCAGTCATTCTAATTGCCCCTGCAGATGACGCGAAAGCATCCAAGTATACTGTGTGTGTTGTTGGTGAGCCCTTATCCCCGTCATCGCCACATCGTATTCAAAGTTTCTGAGAAGCGCGATTGATGTCCCTTTTTGGCAAGCATCACACATCACTCTGATTATCCGTTGCGTTGACTGGCGATCTAGTTCATATCAAGTTTGTAAACTTTCATGGACAAGAATGTGCACGCCTCGAAGCAGATGCATGTGTCTTTGGAAAAGATCACTGGGAAGACAACATAATTCTCAAGATCACGAATGTCTGCCTTTTTCGCTCACCCAAGAGCCATGTCCTCCGGTTGCAGCGTGTATGGCCCAATCAGACCATTATTCAACCACGTTGGAAAGATTTTGTGACAACAATGTCCAATGAGCTGAGTCTCTGTACAATTTTTGTAAGATTGGTTTACTTTTCCTCCTCTCCTTGTCTTACAAAGAATAGTCGACAGTAATACTTGCCGCGAACTTGGCTTTCCTACCAGGACTAACGGTTCCGTCGCAATTTACTATTTATGGTTCGGTACTTACTACAATCACCTCGATCATCGTATCATTCCTGTTGCTGAATGTGTACTCTAATCCGGAATTGGTCGACCCTACCACTGCAGTATGTCTCCTGTTATGTTTTGGTTTTGGTCCTGATATGTTGGCTGTAGGGGGGCATCCTGTATCGCATAAACCAGAGATTTGGAATTGCCTATCTCGCAATTGCACACAGCCTGCCCGTCAGTTTACTAATCTGGTCGTAAGTCTTGAATCATTATTATCGCTCCAGCTAGTCATTTTTTCCTCCAGAATTGTACTCTTTTTCATTGCTCTAACCTACCAAGTTTTCGTGCAAATGCACCTAGCCGTCCGTATAACCTTTGGTGTCGTGTATCTGGTCATTATCTCTCTCGTTACATTGAGCACCATAGTCTTGTGGTCTTTTTTCGGAGATGTCAAGAGTGACCAGAATGCAAGTTAGGTTACGTAGAGATGACACTGTGTTTCATTCTCCTAAATGTTGTGTACTACGAGGGTTCGGACCGACATTCACATCATTTTGACGTTATGTACTACCTACATATCTGGCAGGCGGGTGGTCCATGAGATAGATAGCAAGGGTGGACATGGCGCGGGATTTATCGCAGTATCTTTCATCTTCAATATGCGTATTGCGTCAGGCATCAAGGTACTTTCGTACCGTTTCCGACGGTAGTCCAAACCTGTCCGAACGAAGAAACAGGATAGGTGAAGCTCACATGCTCGTCTTCAAGCATTCGTGCTCTACTTGTTTCCGTTTCTCCTCCGTGAACACAAATGACTCAAGAACGTTCAAATATCGCGGGATCTCATCAGGGACGCAACCTCGCCTTTTCTTCGACAGGAGCCGCACGCATAACGACAGAAGAATCATCCATCAACATCCAAGGTATGTCAGAATCCCGTGCTTGCCTCGGGAGGATCCGACGATCCATTGCTGAGAAGGGACGAATCGAAGACCTGCATAATTTCATGTTGGAGTTGGGCGCGCCGCATGGTTGGTGATCGAATTCGGAGGAGAATCGGTGGGTCGTCGAGGTCCTGGTGACGAACTAGTAAGGGTATACAGTGCAAGGCGCGACCTTGGACTTGTATCAAGTCAAAGAATACTTTGCGACTGATTCCTGGTACCTGTTATCTTCAGGCTAAAGAGGCATGATGTTGGGGAGGAGGAGCTCGCGATGCCGAGGAGGCTGTTGCCATCGCACAGAGTTGTCGGTGTTGCTGCATGTGATGTCATCTTCCTCTACACTAACACTACAAACACCATCCAGCCCGTTCCTACAAATAAAATCAAAGCATATCCCCGATCATGGACGTATCCATCAAATCCAACACCCTCCTTGCTAACCCAGCCGCATCTTTGTCGTCCTCTGAATTGATCTGATGTCTCGCAGCTCCTGCGCCTGCACCGCCCAGCCCCGCAGCGCTCCCAAGCCCAAGCCCGAGGCCTCCGGGACTCACGCTGACGCTGACGCCCACGCCTATACCACCGCCAGCGCCCGTCCAATCACACAGGTGCCTCAACGTTGAGACGAACCCAGCCTCGACGAGTTCCTGTCGTCGTCTCGGGTTACTCGTCAACAGATTGAACACGCACGATACGAGTGGAGAACGGACGCCCGACTTCCCGTCCGCCATACACGAGTGGACGAGGTCGAGGATGGGCGGGTGGGTAAAGATGATGTCTTGCTGTGCGCGCGAACCGTTGGAGAGGTTTCCAAGAAAGTAGGCAGTCTGGGAGTAATGAGAGGGGTATGTGAGCGACTCCCCGGTGATGTGGGGTAGAGGGACGTACCTCGCGCGTCACAGGTTCGCTAGGGGACTCGAGGCCTGTGGTGATACAGGCTGCGACGAGGTCCTCCCCCATCGAGTCGAAAAGGAGGGCGATACTATCTTCGTCCTCGGCAATGTTTCGAAGAATGCAGAATGCCTGTTCTTGGATCTGAGGATCTACATCGTTGACGAGTCTACCGGATGACGCATCAACTGCAAAGATACCATGCGAGGAGCCAAGAGACTTACTCCACAAGGTGAGACCATCCGAGGTGCGTCATCACCATCTGTTTTGTAGCAACCGTGCTCTTGCATAACAAGTTCTTGAGCGCCCATAGCGCACCCGTTCGAATCTCTTGATCCTCGACTTTAGAGAGCCGCATTAACCGCGGAAGTAAGCCGTCCGCGAGCATAACCTTGTAAATCATCCTTCTAAGCTGGCTTCTATGAGTTCACAATGTGGTACTCACCGGTCTCAGAGGCGAAAAGTCATTGACAAGATTGCAAACCACAGCCAACGCGGCAAAGATGACTCTTGGATCTTCATCCTCCTTCTTGAATACCTGATACAAAGCCAGACCAGCTCCGCTGTCGGTGAGGTTCGTTCGTATTATCGCCGCGTCACGGCTGAGCGCCCTGATGCACTGACAAGCCGCCACACGCACCCCTACACTCTTATGCGCAAGACATGCCCGGATTAGAGGTATCAACTGGATGTTGTCAGCTAGGTCTCGTTTGATAACTCTATCAAAGAGCGCGATGGCGGCAATCGCCACAAGCGCCGCCTAGGAAAAGGACGGAGATGAACGACGGGAATGGGGGTAAACGGTAGACGCAGACCTCTCTGAGGACGATTCTGCTCTCAGACTCGTCAATGTCCCAGTCCGAAGGCTTGTCGATGGGAGTGATATATCTGACAAGGTCCGCTAGACTCGTTAGGACTCCGCGGTCATAAACCTCTAGACAGATATCCTTCTCATCTCGGACCAGCAGAGCTGTCAAATGCATGTTTAAAGACCTGAGATGACGATAAAGAAGAGTTACCGACAAAGAGTATGACAGGCTTTGGTTTGGTTTTGAGGAGACTCCGAACGCGAAAGCAAGATGCGATTGAGAACTTGAATGACCGTGAGCGCAGCTGCAGGGTCCACTGCACTTGGGTGGTTATTCGCCTGGGCACGGATGATATTTGTAACACTTGTTTTCGGAATGTTCAGCAAGCGGTATAGATAGCCATCTCAGGGTGCCCACCATAATGATGCCGCGAGTTGAACATCCGTAACACGACTCTTGGTCAAGGAGAGAACCGAAGCAAGAGGAGATGCAGCTACACAGAGTGACTATGAGGCGCATATATACAGGTGCGATGCTTACTGCCGTCAGTAGGCAACCTTGCCAACGCAGTAGCAACAGGTGGGTTGTCGAGAGCAAGCGCGGCAAGGGCACACAATGCGGCATCTTGTGCCTAAGCTCAAGTCAATATCCGATAAACGGACCGCAGACAGAAAACGTACCTTGAGATCTTTCTTCTGAATCATGGCGACCAAAGTCCGGATGACCCAGGCGCCGTGTTTTGTTGTGACCTGTACCACCAACGGTCTCTCCCAACCGCGCCTGCTTTTGACTTCTCTCTGGCGTTCCATACGTGGTAGCCACTCGATGACCGCGTTTCTGTGAAATTCGGTGCGAACCGCAGCCCCGATAAGCTGTGCGATGGCAACCGAAGTATGTATCGAAGCATCGGCCAAGAGAGGTAGATACACATCTAAGCAATCGAACTGGGAGAAAAATATGTGGCTATATGCGGTATGTATGAGGATCAAACGAACCTCGAAGAGATAACTGAGCGCAACCTTTGCCTCCGATCGAAACTGAGCGGAATATACGCGGATTGGACCGAGAGTAGGGCCGGTTACTTCGATGATGGCGCTTGCAAGCACACGCAAGGCACGTGCTAGCGCAGATTTGAGGGAAATAATCGCGAGAGCTTGAGGGTTGAACAATGCGCGAACGATCGCTTGGAGTGCGTTTGCCCGAAGCAGGCTCGCAAGGGCATCCTCGGAGCCTGCCAGAGAGAATGAGAGTAATGCGTAGGATCGCCCGTATGTACATACCGTAGGAGATGGATGATATGACGTGCGCTGCCTCGATACGGATATCATCCTGCGAGCTCTGGGGTTCCCCTGATACAGGCGGATGGTTGAGGCAGTCTACGAGACTTGAAATGGGGTTAAACGAGGACTCTGAATACAAGTAATGTAAACGCACGAGTGAATGAAGGCGGTGTCACGAGCAAGAGCGAGTTTCGCGGATGGATTTCCGATGACGGTGTTCTTGAGCTGTTTGAGAGACGCTGTCGTTATCTGTCGCACCGTCATTAGACCGCTGATACACACGGCGACGCCGACGATGTGGCAGTGGAAAGACCCCCTCGGGTCGGACTTTGGATTCCCACTTGGCCAACCGATGTGGTCTAGTAGTACTACACTTTGGCGCGAGATAGAGTCAACCTGCGCACTTATCAAAAGACCCGCCCCAACCTTACAGGCAAACATGTGCATAAAGTACAATACCATTACTAGCAGCAGAAGAGTTTGGGAAGGGCTCGCTAACCAAATCCGTCAGACTTGTCCGCTGTCCATGTAAGGGTCGTCAGGAACTATCGCTTGCAACTTTCCAGACTCCTCCAAAGAGATGCTTGTTCAGTTGTCCCGTTTGCAAGCTTCAAGGCAACTTGCAAGGAATTCCCTAGGTACAGCCCCAAGGTGACACACGGAGCGTTCATGTCGGGAACCGGAGTCTCCTTGGTATCAATCTAGACCCAGGGCGTAGACCAGCCTATTAACTTTTAACCCACGGCCACAACCACTAGTACCACCAACTTGTATTGCAGCCGGTATGGACCCCGCAGAGAGTCTTCGTGTTGCCAGTGAAGGCTTTGACCTCCTTTTTGCCAATAACCTCGTTGGTGCAGTCGACTTGTTCGGCGCCGACGGCCACCAGGACTCTCCTTTCCACCTCATGGGCCTTGGCGTGTGTGCCTTTCTCAAGGCAGCACTTGGTATGGAGGTGCGAGGTGCTCCACGACTATGTATCATCACTCGTTTCACCTTTGCATTACTAGCCCGAGCTCATGGAAGACGCTACCCGGTGTCTCGAATTATCACAGGCTGGGGCAAAGAAGTACATCAAATTGGCGAAATCGTCCAAACCTTCACATAGGTTTTCACCAGGTGTTGAATGGGAGGTTTTGCACACCGATGCCGTTCTTTTGCTTGGATTGACACATGCGTTGAGGTGTGTCATACACCCATGGTCGACCATTCATTACTGAAAGCTTGCGTCTTGTCGTCTGCAGTGAGTCGTACAAGGGATACTTGCAATGTCTGTCAGTCATTTATCATTCTCCGGACATGCTGTGTTGCTGAGACATTTCTAGATACGAGCTTAACAGGCAAGCCTCTTCGTACCCCCTCTTGCATTTTACCTTGAGTTAACCCGTGACGCTAGCGCACATTCCAAATTCACCAAGTATGTGTTCAGTCAAATGTCATCTATCTGTCTTTGCTGAGGGTAAATTCCAAGATTGTTCAGGACCTTATACCCAAACGGACTGGACGAGTATGCTACTCCAGGTCATACCCCTACACCGTCCCGCCAAGGGTCGGTTTACAGTGTGCAATTTCCTGCAGTACATCCTGCCCCACAGGCAAGACCTTCAGGGTTCCTGGCCCGGTGGGGCTTCACATCCACAGCATCCGCACCGCCCACGCCAGGAAGTAAGAATAACCCGACGAATGGCGCAATTGAAGAACTAATTTTGTCAGGCGCTGCATTTGGTGAGTTAACCGCACCCGACATGAGCTTGGCTGCATTTAAATTACTCACCGTGGTCATCAAACCAAGGCTACGGGCTGTTCAACCTCGTGCTTTCCCTCCTTCCTTCCAAAGTCAGGTAAGGGGGTATCCCAAAAAGGGAAGGTTCTTGATGTCACATCATCTTATCCCAGGACCGTGGTAGGCTTTTTGGGGTACAACAATGACCGCCAACTTGCCCTCCAGGCACTGGCCGTATCCGCTGCTCGATCGGACGTGCATTCCGTATTTGCTGGGTGCGTGTTCTCTGATGCTCGTCTTACTGTGATGTTTATTTCGACGCTCAAGGCTCGTTCTGATGACGTATTACGGCGTTGTATTACTCTTGACGGGATACCAGGCAGATGAGGAACATATTGTGAGGCAATACAAGGGAATCGTAAACAAGTGTGTGATCCTTGTTACGATCGGGTTACTTCTTCTCACTGGGTTCTAGAGTCTCAGCGCGGTACCCCAAGGGCACGTTATGGATACTGAATAAGGTGATAAAGTCGTTTCCCAGGTTGTCCGGTTATGATCAGATGTTAATTGCTCGCTAGGCAAAGATCCGGCGTATGACAAGGGATGCCGAAGGTGCGATTGAAACATTAAGGGAGGGCCTTGCCCCCGGTAGGCCAGAAACGTTTCCTCAAGCAGATACATTGGTATGCCCATTCCCAGTTAATTAGCTTGATGCTAATTCGAGTACACAGCTTGCCTTTGAGCTCGGCTGGACGCTACTTGGCTTCAGACGATACGAAGAATGCGCGGAGGTCTTCTTGGAGCTCACAAAAATGAGTCATTGGTGAGGTGTTCACATTCGTGGTTCGTTCGAGTACCCTAATCGCACTTGTCAATTCTGGCAGGAGTCATGCGACCTACCTTTTCATTGCTGCAGGTCAGTCCTATCGAATTTGGGCACACGGGAATTTGGTACTGATTGTCCCCAGGGTGCTATATATCGTCTGGCAGATTGGATGAAGCACAATGCTTACTGAACAAGATTCCTGATTCCTTGAACGTTCGAAGGAGGATAATGCCCACGGAGGTTTTCATTAAAAAGAAGCGTACGTCTAGAAGTGTTCAGATTTGAGCTCGAAGTTAAACCGTTTGAAGTGGAGTTGTATAAAAGAAAACAAGTCCGGCGAGGCGGTGATCCCGACCGTTATGTGGAAGCAATCAAAATCAGTCCTGCGGAAGGTCAGTGTCTTACCCCTGTTTGTTCCCATGACGGTTTTCTGACTGGGAACTTCCAGAATTCGCCATCTGTCAGTCAATGATCTTCATTATGTCGTTTTCTAACTGACCCGAACCTCCAACAGTCTGGAACGCGCATTCTCATATCGACGAAGCTACCGCAGTGGCGCACATCCAAGAGTTTAGCACGTTCACCCCGCCCATCGGAATCGAAGGAAAATACATATCAGTCCAACCTACTCCACTGGAAAATACCCAGCTTGACCTCGACACGCCCGACGAGCTTGCCGTTCGGTCCATCATCCTCGGCATAGTTCATCGTACAATAGGAGAGTACGTCACTGCGCGCGCTCTATTCAACGACACGTTGAAGCACGGTGCGAACGTCGAAACGAGCACGTGGGTTAGCGCTGTCGCGTATTTCGAGCTGGCGGTGCTGGAGATGAAAGAGGGCGAGCGGAGAGCTGCGGAGCGGCGACAGGATTCAAATCCTCGAGAGAAAGCGGGCGGGAACGACGAGAAGGGGATGTCAGATTGGGGTAATACGTTTAGAGTGGTGACGGAGATGTTAGGGGAGGCGACGGCGCTGTGTACGCGCGAGATGGATTTGTCATCGAGGTTGGATGGTCGGATCGTGATGTTGAGGGAGGAGGTTAAGAAGAAGATGGACATGGTGGGGTGGAAGGAGTGAGTGTTCGGTCATTGCAATGGTGGTTTGTCGTGCGAGCGTAACCTAGATAGCGGATTTGGAGTGCCGAGTGCTATCTTGCCGTGACCTCGATCGAATGACTTTGTTGTCCGCGCCACACCGTGCTCGCATTGTCAAGTCCCGCAGTCTAGCTGTTCAGAGCGGTGTTCTTGACAACCTGAGACCAGTCACATTTGGCACCTCCAACCCAACTCCCAAGGACGCTGTGACACGGCAAACAATCTCTAGGCTCGCCAACACGTGTACGCGTACTACGAATGGTTTCCCTTGGTTGCCGAGTTAATCGGAATACACTTAGAGCTATCATGGCGGTGCTCACTGCCAGTGATTTCGGCCGCGTACGGAGCGATAGCTGTACACGCGGACTCCATATATGTCTACACACCCACTGATGAATCCGCAGGCGACACCGATACCTACACCAACATCTTTTTTGCATCTTTCTCGCCATGTGGAACGTCCTTGGCATTCCGACGACCCAATCTCCTCTGAATGTCGCGACGTTCATATCATATCTGCTACCACCTCTGCTCTCTCACTTCGTTATGGCGGTAATGGCGGTCACACCACAAACGCGCATTCTTCGAGCCGCGTTCTGGCCGGTTCTCGCATGGTTGACTTTGCGTGCTGCATTTTCTGTTGTTGTCATGTACGACAACACCAAATCAACATTGACCGTGAGTAGTTCTTTCGGACGATTAGCAACCTAAAGAGCTTAAATTTCGTTCGGTGCCAGGCACACCTGATGGCCATGGCTACTTGTTCCCTCCACTGGGCGCTCGCGAAAGAACCGCTCGTGAGATGGCTCCGTCCTATGAATAGTACCCCATCGACACTCATGGATGCTTTTGACCTTGTCTGCAACTCCCGCGGCTACGGCTGGGACTGGTCACACGGGCTACACGTCCCACGCGAAACCCGTCCAACCGACCGAACCGGGTTCGTCTCCCATGTAGCCCGGTCCGCAGTCGTCCGTACGATCATATACAACGCATTATGCTTGTCTCTCCGATGGTTCTCCCCGGGACTTGGCGCCATTCTGGGAATGTCCATTTTCGACGAAACCCTTCCCTTTTATGTACGATACCTCCGATCGAGCGTCATCGCCATCATATGTTGTACGGCATCCTACACTTTCCTCCACATAGGTTACGATCTGTATACCCTCATCGGCGTCCTTTTACTGGGGCAGGACCCTGCTCAATGGCCACCCGGCTTTGACGCGCCGTGGCGTGCCACATCGTTAGCCGAGTTCTGGGGACGCAGGTGGCACCAGTGGTATCGCCAATTCTTCCTCATTCAAGGCGGGTATCCGCTCTCCTTTGTCTTTGGTCGCGTGGGTATGATCATCGGCACGTTTCTCTCCTCGGCGTTGTACCACCACGTTGTGTTGTGTTGTATCGGCAACGAGGGCGAATTCTGGAGGATGATCATTGGGTTTGGGATGATGGGCCTGGGGGTTCTCGCTGAGCGGTCGTTCAAGCAGTTGACTGGAAGGAAGGTATGTGGGTCGGCGGGATGGGTTTGGACGATGACTTGGCTTGTGCTTTGGGGAAATTTGATCATTGATGGGTTTGTGAGAAGTGGGGTGTACAGGAACTCCATCTGGCCGCACTCTTGGTGATGGATCTAGATATCTGGTTATATGTGGCCATAGGAGCCTCAGGATGTTACTATCGATTTGTATGTCGTTCCATCTTACTAAGACTAAAGACACCTAGTTGCCCTGACTTAGATGCGTCGATTGGGAAGTCAAATCATCGACGTCTGACTCTGTCCAAGTACTTAGAGGCTGAGTCTGCTATCTATGAATGTCATATTTCACACTGGTAGATTTTCTTCCTGAGTTGAAATCCGTAATGTTTACAAAGCTGCTTCATTTAGGACGTCCGCAGTGGTTTCCAAGAGCGCCTTACACCCCTCGTGAGACCTATCGGGCCTGCGCATTTCTAGTAGTGCACGAGGTGAAGTCAGACCTAGTGTGTGCATAAGAAAAACATAACAACCACCAAGCCGCACAGAGGCCCTTGGAGGACATTTCATTCCAGCGAGACGACCCCACAGATTTGTTTTGTTGAATATTTCTTCCATGACTAGTTTACCCTTCGACAATCGCTCTTGTAATGGGAGTCGTCGATACTAGGTGCAAGTTTTCCCAGTGCAACAGGTAGCAAGCAATCATACTTTGAGAATAACACTACAACAGGAACTGAGCAGGCCACTGACATCAGCTAAAGAAGATTCTGATGATGGAGAGTTCACGATTTCCGGGATCGCATTCTTCAGAGAACTTTCTTCCGGGAAGTTGGAGTGCTCGATCGAACTTGTTCATTGAGATGTAATACCTGGATGAAATGTGGTCAAAATTCTATTACTATGACGCAACTATCCTGCTTGCCATATCGCGTGAATGCGCTTCTTGAGGAATACGGTCGTCGCACGATCGGCAATAAATTTCTTCATTCGCAAGAACTCATCTTCGTCGCCAGCCTCGAAGGCCTCCGATTCTGAAAAACGAATCGTGGATTGCTCTTAAAGATTAGCTCATTATCAACATCGTGCATTCCACGTTAACAGGGATTAGCTACAGAGCTCTGGGTGTTCGTGTAGAATGGCAGCCCACCTGCACAGGTGCTTCGACTTGCATATCGATCTAGTCACATGCCTTAGTATATGATGAATGTAACCCCTGATGTGTGTACCTCGTTCACATTGCCATCATATGTCTCTGGGTGATCCACGGAGTTGCAGAACTGCTGAAGGATCGCTGTCTCGCAGGAGTTCGCGCGTCCGATGATAAACACTCGGAAGAGGCCAAATTTCTCCAGGAGGTTAGGACTCAGAATCTTGTTGAATGCCTCGAGTGCCTCGTTGTGACGTCCCATGAGATGTAATGCGGAATGTCTTCTCTCGTCACCCTGGTAGGATAACGAGTCGAGTTCAATAGTCTGGATAGCATAAGTTATCAAGGCCTGTTTGACGTGACATCACCCATACATTTTCAGCATCGACCAGTGCTTCCTCCAGTGAGCCCATAGCTGTTCGTGCTTTGTTTCGTTTCAAAAGAATATCAACCGGGTTTGCCGGTTCAAATGACAATGCGTCCGAATAGTACTCGACGGCCGTTTGGTAGTTTCTTGAGTCCGTCGCGGTGTCACCTTGTTGCACCAAATTCTCAATACAACGTCCTCGAAGGGCTGTTGGAAAAGCTTGCGTGAGTTTTTCTACGTTAATGTCGGAGCCGTTGGCCCCCACCGTGTTCCCATGCTGCTCGCTCCTTGTGGATATCCGTGTCCTCTGCCAGCGCGCTCTACAAATGATAAGCACCAATTGAATCACGGTACTCACCAGTAAGCCAATCATACTTTCCCCCGCCATCCTTATCAAGGTCGTTTCTTAACCTCCGAAGTATATCTGCAGCCTCTTTCGTGCGACCAGCTTCGAGTAACGCTTCGCCAATTTGTGTGTAGACGGTGAACCGCGGCACTCCAGCCTTAGAGTGAGAGGTCAGGAGTTATCATGGTGGTGCTCAGTGTTCGCTGCCAGTGATTTCGGCCGCGTACGGAGCGATAGCTATATGTATGGCACGCGGACTCCATATAAGTCTACCGACGGATGAATCCGTAGGCGACACCGATACCCACATCATACATCTTTCTCGCATGTGGAACGTTCTCGGTATTCCGACGACCCAATCTCTGAATGTCGCGACGTTCATATCATATCTGCTGCCACCTCTGCTCTGTCATTTCATTATGGCAGTAATGGCAGTCACACCACGAACCCGCGTTCTTCGAGCCGCGTTCTGGCCGGTTCTCGCATGGTTGACTTTGCGTGCCGCGTTTTCCGTTGTTGTCATGTATGACAACTCCGAATCAAAATTGACCGTGAGTAGCTCTTTCGGACGATTAGCAACCTAAAGAGCTTAAATCTCATTCGGTGCCAGGCACACCTGATGGCCATGGCTACTTGTTCCCTTCATTGGGCGCTCGCGAAAGAACCGCTCGTGAGATGGCTCCGTCCTGTGAATAGTACCCCATCAACACTCATGGATGCTTTTGACCTTGTCTTCACCTCCCGCGGCTACGGCTGGGGCTGGTCACACGGACTACACGTTCCACGCGAAACCCGTCCAACCGACCGAACCGGATTCATCTCCCATGTAGCTCGGTCCGCGGCGTTCTATGCGATCACATACAACGCATTATGCCTGTCTCTCCGATGGTTCTCCCCAGGACTTGGCGCCATTCTGGGAATGTCCATTTTCGACGAAACCCTTCCCTTCCACGTGCGGTACCTCCGATCGAGCGTCATCTCCATTATATGCTGCACGGCATCCTACTCCTTCCTCCACATATGTTATGATCTGTGTACCCTCATCGGCGTCCTTTTGCTCGGGCAGGACCCCGCTCAATGGCCGCCCATCTTTGACGCGCCGTGGCGTGCCACATCGTTAGCCGAGTTCTGGGGACGCAGGTGGCACCAGAAGTTTCGCCAATTCTTCCTCATTCAAGGTGGCTATCCGCTCTCCTTTGTCTTTGGTCGCGTGGGTATGATCATCGGCACGTTCCTCTCCTCGGCGTTGTACCACCATGTTGTGTTGTGTTGTCTCGGCAACGAGGGCGAATTCTGGAAGATGGTCATTGGGTTTGGGATGATGGGCATGGGGGTTCTCGCTGAGCGGTCGTTCAAGCAGTTGACTGGAAGGAAGGTATGTGGGCTGGTGGGATGGGTTTGGACGATGACTTGGCTTGTGCTTTGGGGGAATTTGATCATTGATGGGTTTGTGAGAAGTGGGGTGTACAGGAACTCCATCTGGCCGCACTCTTAGTGATGGATCTTGATACCTGGTCATACATGGCCATAGAAACCTCAGGATGTTACGACCCATTTGTATGTCGTTCTATCCTACCAGGACTAGATACCTAGCTACCCTGACTTAGATGCATCAATTAGGAAATGCCAAATCATTAGCGTCTGGCTCTGTCCAAGTACTTCGAGTACCAAAATGGTTTCTCTTGAGTACCCTCCGTTGTTTTTGAGCGGCATATTTCACAGTTTGCTGGATTTTCTTGCTGGGTCGAGATTTGCAACATTTGCAACACTTCATCATCTAGAACACTTGCAGTGACCTCCAAGAGTGACACACAGTCCACATTAGACTTGTGCATGCCTAGTATATGGGATAAGGTGAGACCCAGTATGTGCATAAGAAAAACATTCCAACCACCAAGCCGCACAGAAGCCTTTGGAGAATATTTCATTTGAGTGAGACGACCCCACAGATTTGCTCTGTCGAATATTTCTTCCATGATTGGTTTAGCCTTTGACAGTCGCTCTTGTAATGGGAGGCGTCGATCACTTGGTGCAAGTTTTCCCAGTGCAACAGGTAGCAAAGCATCATATCTTGAGAATACCACTACGACAGGAACTGAGCAGGTCGCTGACATCAGCTAGAGAAAACTCTGATGACAGAAAGTTCACCATTTCCAGGATCACATTCCTCAAAAAACCTTTCTTCAGGACGTTGGATTGCTCGGTCGAGCCTGTCCATTGGAATGCAATACCTGTACGTGATGTGATAAAAACACTGTAGTGGTGTTGTGCTGCTTACCATATCGCATGAATGCGCCTCTCGAGGTTTGTAGTGGTCGCACGATCCGCAATAAATTCCTTGACCTCGACGAACTCGTCTTCACGACCAGCCTCGAAGCCTTGTGAATCATGAAACACGAATTTTGGGTTGCTCCGGAAGATCAGCCCATTCTCGATATTATGTATACCGCGCTAACAAAGATTAGTTAGAGCTATGGGTGTCCAGTGGTGTGACAAATCTCACCCCCCTAGTTCCTTCGACTTGTTGCAGGTCAATCTGGCCACACCTAAGTATGTTATAAAATAGCGTGTAACACCTCATGTGTGCACCTTGTTCCCACCACCATCATAGATTTCTGGATGTTCTGTAGAATTGCATATCCTCTGAAGGATCGTCGTCTTACCGGCATTAGCGCGACCGATAATGAGGATTCTAATAGGGTAGTAAAGTTTGTCTTGGCGGTTCTCTGAATCTTCTGGCGTTCTGAAAAGTGGTTGCTCCAGAGTCAACAACATCACCTTGAATGCATTGAGTGCCTCGCTGTGACGCCCCATGTAATGTAGTATAGCATGCTTTCTCTCGTAACCCCCAGATGATAACGGGGAGCATTTTATTGCCTGAACAACAGAAATTAGTAAGACTTCCTCGATGTGATATGGATTTAACCCATGCCTCGTCAACATCAACCAGTGCCTCCTCCCATGAACCCATCGCCGTTAATGCATGGCTTCGCTTTATGAGGATATCGCCTATATTCGCCGGTCCGAGTGACAATATGTCCGCATAATGTTTGATGGCATCGTCATAATTCTTTGAGCCCATTGCAGTATCGCCCAGTTCCTCCAAACAGCGTAGTCGGAAGCCTGTTGGAAATATCCGAATTGGGCTTTACTACGTTGATGTCAGAGCCATTGGCCCTTACCGTGTTCCCATGCTGCTCGCTCCTCGCGGATATTTGTGTCCTCTGCTAGTGCGCTCTACAGATCATAAGGACCAGTTGAATTATGGTACTCACCAGTAAGCCAGTCACCCATTGCCCCGCCGTTCTCGTCAAGGTCGTTTCTCAACCTCTGAAGCATATCTGTGGCCTCTTTGGCGCGACCAGCTTCGAGTAACGCTTCGCCAATTTGTGTGTAGACAGCGAACCGCGGCACTCCAGCCTTAGAGTGAGAGGTCAGGCAAATGAATATGTGCTCAATACAAAGGTATACCTACTTCTTCCATGTCTTTCATGACTTCGTCCCAAGCGCCGATTGCTAATCGCGCGTTGTTACGTTTTGCAACAAGATCTGCGCGGGATGGTGGATTTAAGGATAATGCTACTGAGTAATGCTCGATGGCTTCGTCATGTTTGCCCTTGGTTACGGCTGTGTCCCCCGCAGTTTGTAGCGCATCGAGACACCGACGCATGAAATCTGAAACAAAGTGTTAACGACCAAGACTTATGTAGCGCCAGTGAAGAACGCACTCTCAGACCAATCGCTTAGTCTCGCGTTGGCCTTCATGTCTTCCCCAAACTCGTCTGACAGAGTACGTAATGACTGAACTGCTTCAGATGCTCGGGATGCCGCGTACAATGCCTCACACGTTTGTTGACGGATGACAAGCAGCAACGAGTCGACATTCCACCCAAATATCTAACGAAGTTTGTGAGTATATGAAGACCCATTGAAACATGCAGTAGACCAATCGTATAGTCTCGAGTTCAGGAAGTTTTAAGAAAGGTGCTAAAGTTCCCGCGCTGGCAAATGATCGCAGTGCTTGCTGATGGTCATTTCCGTCAAGGGCAGCCTGCCCAACGAGAAAGTACATTTGCGCCTGCAAAGAATGTCAAAAGCACTCACGCAGCACACGCAGAAGAACACGTGCCTGAACTGTGCGACACAACGGTTTATCGACTGCCTTGCAAGCTTCTACGAGGTCTGTTACACGTCTCATGGCTTCATTGGGTTCTCCGGCCACGAAGATGACGATAGACTATAAATTTATCGGTGAGTGGGCTCACAGCATAGATCCGGCTGATACCTTGATGAGCAGGAGAAGACAAATGTTCTTGGGCTCTTTACGCAAAAATGCGTGGTTGAATTCCTGCTTTGCGGAAGCAAGTTTGCCTCGGCTACCAAGCGCGATGCTCAGAGCGATATGACCTAGAATTGTAGGCTGAGCCAGGATCGACTTCATGGGACGGAAATCAGGGTATGTACAACGAAGCAGTGAGGAGACGTTACCGCGCGTGCATCCTCCTCAGCTAACTCCCATAGTTTTAAACGGGCTCTGATAATGGCACGGTTGGCGAGTCCGTGGTGGCTACCACCTTGTATTGTTCCTGAAGCAATCGCTTCAGCAGATACGAGATGATCCTGACGCCATGCATTCAACGACTCATCGTCTGCGTAAATCAGCTGCATCATCAAGGCAACGACACATCGCGAGTTGTGTTCAGCCTCGGCCAGAGCAGGGCTACATCTCAACTTACAGGCTAAGATGGGAAACGAAATTAGCATAGTTCGTTTGGAAGGACTGCGACATACGGGCTAAAGAACGAAACATCATGCCAGGGAGATGGAATTCGGTGGTTGAGGGCCATGATGAGGATGGCTGTACGAGGCTCACCTGATGACCGAGATTCTGGTGTGAGAGGAGACAAAATAAGTGATGTCCGACGGGATGCTAGGGGGTACAACACCTACACCCGCCATCGGGGACAGTGACCCGAGTATGGTGAGACACAACACTGGGTCGCTGATAAGCCACAGTGATGCCGTACTAAGTGCGCCTACCAACGTGGATATATGGGCCGTGGCTTCTTCCGAATCGTCACTCGATTTCCGCCCCAATGTCATCAGCACAGTCGAGCTTCGGTCGAAGGCGAGCCCGACTCAAATTTCGGTTCATTGCGCAGACAGTCTTCGGTCAGACATATTTACTAGCCTGCTACGCTAGAATACCCCTTCAAGGGGTCCCTTTCGACGTCATGAAGGTCAAGGGAAGCCCCTCACATGCAAGCTATGCCGCCCAAAAGACGCTCGGGCCCCCAGGTTCTCTCAGACCGCAGCCAGGAGGCGCCAAACTTAGCTTCGCTTCGCTTCGACTACATCTCCCTCTCTGCATTCCGAGTCATATAACGACAAGCAAAGACAGCTGTTGGCCGCCCCCCTCCAACAACGGCATGTGCGACGTCAATATTGAATATGAACTCGAGCACGACAATAGACGTCACCATCTCTATACCCTTGCCTACAGTTTCCTACCCGGCCGTCTCCGACGGCTCTTCCAAGTGGTCGTTCAACTCCTCAACGCACGCCCTCGACTGGTCTGTCTCCCGGATCTTGGCCGACGAAACTTCCGGCACGCTCGAGTTTAACGTTGGCGGGGGCGATGCTAGAGCATTTTTCCCTGTCAAGGTCGCTTTTGTCGCGCAGGGCAGTTTGGCCGGGATCGGAGTGACCAAGGTGAATGGGGGAGAGGAAGGAGGTAGTGAGTGCGGACGAGTATGTCGTGTTGTGATCCGTGGGCGCTGGATTGTCGCACGTGACATCCTCGTTGTGGTGCAACATTGACGAGAGAACTTTGCCAGGACGGTTCATCATGCATCACGTGCAAATGCCTGAATCTCGCAACATTAATTTGTAGTACAGTACACTATCTCATACTGCATACGGTCGGGAGACGAAGAAATTTATGCATTATGAGAAATATTCAGTATCATATCTGTCACATATCGTGACAAATGTGATGGTCACAGGATGTAAGAAAGCAGCTAGGTATGCGGGTCGAGGGATTGCTGACTTGGGTGGGTGAGGAACACATCTAAAGTAGTCTGTTGGGAATAGAGAAGCTCTTCTTGATGAAGGCAAACACAGAAATGGCAAAGATGTGTCAATAAGTCAAGTGTAAAGTCTGAAGAGGTGTCTCCATGTTGTAAACATGCCTTGATGAGTTTCTCGCAAAGATTGACCATATCGCTGTGAGAAATGTCAGGTTTTCTGGGCTTGTCGTTTGTGCTGATGTTCAGGGAGTGTCAACACCAAGGCACCATGCCTTTGGCTTCTTTGGCTGTCAGTTGTATTCAACAGGAGTGTTACAAGGTTTGTGTTTATAGGCAGGCGGCATGATTGTAAGAGAGTGGGGGGATTTGAAAGAAGAATTGGACACAGAATATTTTTTGCATCGTTCAACATTTAAGGCTTGCCCTCCATTTCTTAAGTTTTGCTGGCTAGGAAGTCCATTCTCCATTCTCGCGTACCTCTACTGCTGTACAGTAGCTCCGAAATCTATGCATTCCATGACATACCTCTCTGAGATCCATACTCAGACCATGCTGTTGGGCCTGGTAATTACTAATTGTGGCCCGTCATACTGCATAATGTGCCACACAGGTCTATTCACTATGCATTATGCATTATGGTCTAATTTCACACTGCCCCATAGTGGGATCCAGAAAATACTATGCAGTATGAGATTTATGCATTACGACCATATGCATTATGAGATAATGTACTGTACTACCTCCTGCTACATACACTAATGAAGACGAATACGCTTGTAAAATTCGTAACTAAGAAAGAAATGTTCTGCTGCAGACTCACAAAGTATGATGTAAGGGGGAAAAGGATGATATACGGTGGAGATCACTCATCAATTGTCATTGGCTCTCCCGACACCGGATCATCCTCATCACGATAGTGCTAACATCCAAGTCAAAAGACGTTCCAATGCATCAACGAGTTTTGCATACCGTGTAGATGATATCCCTCCTCACAGGATCAACCACAGTCCACCCTACATGTACGAGTGCCTCGTCTGACGGAGAGGTTACCTTGTCCGCCCATGTCCTTGCAATGTGCTCGATCCGATCAACTTCCATTCCAACAAACACTACCTTCCAAGGAAGACCTTTGAAGTTTTGTGGCAGGAGATCGCATAATTTTGACAGCCCCTTTCCTACTGACGATTTATGCTCCTCTGCGATAGTAACTTGAATCGCGATGATTTCGTTCGTTAGAACGAGAGCACTATCAATTCCAGGAAATTTCTTTTCAGCGGGAATCCAGTAGAATGGAGGTTCCCAAGAGGCGGGTGCGTCCTGAGTAGCCGAAATGACATTCGCCGTCGATGACAGCTGTTCCGTCCCGCCGCCTTGCGAGACCCAGTGGCAATCGATGACCCCGCCGTGCGTGGTGAAGAAGCTGTGGAACCATGACTCGTAGATGTACCCGGCAGACTGACGAGTCTCTCCGGGCGTACTAAGAGCTGTGAAGAATTCCAGCTTGAGGGCTGCGCTCTCTAGCCGAAGGCCCTCTGTTAGAAAACAACGGAGAGTACGAGTCGGCACGTAAACGTAAGGCCTCATGACGCGGCTGTCTTTCTGCTGTCGAATGAAATAGAAAGACGACGCACTATCAGGAAGGTCGCAATTCGATCCTTCCCTCAATATCGTCTTGCATCCTTCGACAGCCTCTCCGACCCTGTCACGGTATTCATCCTCGATCGTGTGGTGGAGGTCGTGGTGGTAGTCCATTATCGTTCGAGGAATCACACCCCACTTTTCTGCGAGTTTGACCATACGGTCGACACTCAAGTTTGACAGGACGCTAAGTAGTGATCTCGTCAGCTCTCACCCCGCCAACATTGCGCGTTACTTACGCCAGCTTCTTGATTTCCTCTATGGACCAAATGTCCATAACATAGCGCCGAGCGCGTGCTTCCTTAGCCCACTGCTTCTAACGTGAGGCCTTTGGCGAAGTCGTTTGGATAACCCGCATACGCGACCCGATCCCTGAGAAGACTCTGCTTGGGGTGGTAACTACCTCATTGGAGTCACAGAGAGCCCACATGTTGCCCGGGTAGCGGGCCATCGGGCAAGATTCTCTTTCAGATTGAATGGTGACGCCTTTGTCAGTGAAGAAGGCGTAGCGTGGGGCTTTTTCGGGGAGTTGTACTGCAACAGCAGTTTTCTGGCCGAGAAGGAACACGAGAAGAAAGACATTGAAAAAGGTTTTTCCTGAAGAAATCAAGTCAGTGTCGAGCTCAGGCTGGAGGATATACTACACATCGTCCGATACTTACCTATGCCAGGCTGCCCTGTGACATAGGCTCCTCTAGCGTGTAGAGGTTGCTGTAGCACTTCCAGCGCAATGCGATACTCGTCCCTTACAATGACGTGACCCAGATTAACCTCACCGATACAAAGTCTGATGCTTGGAAGGTATTTGCCGAGGTCAACGTATTCTATATTACCGACGTCGGGAAAGGTTTGTTGCTTGAAGAAAAGCTCGGGATGGCCCCAAGCCTGGCGAGAAATTTCGCTCAAGAGCTCGTATTTGTTGTTTCCAAAGCTTTCAGGAGTACCTGAGAGCGTGGATGACATGGTTGTGTTGTCGAGATCGTCGTTGTAATGCTGTACACCATTTTCTTAAGCAATGATCAGATTCTGATCAGACTCGTAGTTATCCAAATGGTCTAGTTGCTTGCATGAATCAACTTGACTGTGGGATGTCAGCACTTCAGCGCTTACTAGTAGCGATGGGCTTCAATGCTTCCTGTGGGAAGGACGAAAGTGCCAACCAATCTTTTTATGGACAATGTACTATTTTATAACTCACGGTTGGCACTGCCGTCATGAAAGTACGTAGGAAGCCACGTTGCTTTACCACCTCGTCTCACCGCCCTCCTGAAGCAATTCGACCTCTTCGCGCATACTGTACTCAGAGATGCTCAAGCTAATCTGTCGTCTAGCTCGTTTTCTCAAGTTCTTACTTTCCTTCCCCACCCGCTTGCGAACTTTGTTCTCCAGGTGCAATGCCCTCGTTTCACTTTGGCGCTACATCCAGGATGCGAGACGCCAAACTACATTTTCTAGCTTGAGCTCGTCACCTCACATCCTGTCTTTAAACGAACCCACTAAACCCACATCAGCTGGTCATCTCGTGATACCCACAGATTCTCTTGTTCCCTCTGAGGTCGATCATAGCACACAGGCGACGTCCTTCAATGAGGTTACCCCACTGGCACCGCAGGTGGCGGTGTCGTTGGATGCGGGCCCTCCTCTTCCCTCTGGAAACGATTCTGGTACACCAGACCCGGCGGTTTCACAGGCACCAATCCAGCCCTATGTCACCAGATTGGCCCACTTTCAAAAGTTTGAGAATCCCGTTTGGAAAGTTTGGCCTGGCGTTGCTGACGGAAAGATGCGATACACCCCAAGCACAAACAATGGGTATGTATGAGTCAAAGAGCTATCTCGTTCGACATTCTCATTGAAGCACAGAGAATTTGCTAACTTGCCCATCGCGGCTGGAAACCAAGGTCTTACGTATGCCACACTTTCCGTGTCCACCTCAATGATTTGATTGATGAACCATAGGGAAGCGCCACCAACGGATTGGGAACGGTTGGATCATCCAGAAGGAAACGCCTTGTTTTGTTACAAAAAACTGCAAATGGTGTGGTTCATCCGTTCTCTAGTGTGTAGCTGTTGTAATCAATTTCTAGCATGTCTTCACTGACACATACATCACGGGACAAGACGAGCTAGCTAGTCGATTTGTTGCCTTAGCTAACGCTCTCGTCGACGAAGCGGTCAAGGTCACAGATACCGAAGCAGAACTTGTGTTGAATGTGACAAAGCATCGCAAACACTGGAAATGCTATTACTACTTTGTTGATCATTGCAACCGTCGTCTTTTTTGGCTCGCCAACGTCGAAGTAAGTGAACTGTTTGGAAAACAATTCAAAGGAGTCGTCCATCGAAGCCAGATAAGTGCGTTGATTAAGCATTTACGTTTTCCCTTGCTGACGCATGCAAAGGGTACCTTCTTGAGGAACACTATTGGTAAATTCGTTCCGTAAGCTACATAGGAAAGTCCCTCAACTTTACTTTGCTCTGCAGTTCCTAATTTTGGTGCTGGTGTAGTTGCCGTCTCATGTCACCTGTCTGCAGGCTTCACTGTCAGTACTACCCTCACGATCGACCACTTTCCAAGGTGGCCTTTGACGAACTAAGAGGAATGTTGAGCTACGCCAAGGCTGGTGCGTATACTGTCTGAATTATGTGCTCGCATGACATTCTGTCCGATGTCTAGAAATAACGACATCTGATGCTTCTCTAAGCCCGTTCACGACGGAGGAGTTGACTTCGCTGTTAGATATCGTGAAACTATCGTCAGGTGTGTCTTCTTATTACACATATCTATCAATGTTTCTGATGACTTATGCAGATGACACGAAAGCTCCTGAATACAACGTGTGCATCATAGGTAAGTCTCTACCCCATCGTCACAATGTGGCACTCAAAATTTCCGGGAAGCCCGGTTGATGTCGCTTTTTGGCAAGTATCCTGCCTCATTTTTTATCCGTTGCGAGCGTTGACTTGCGAGCCAGCTCATAACAAGTTTGTGAATTTCCATGGACAAAAATGCGCGCGTCTTGACGCAGATACGTATGTATTCGGGGAAGATCGCTGGGAGAACCATATAATTTTCAAGGTCACGAACATTCTTCTATTCGGTTCGCTGAAGGAGCATGCTCTCCGTTTGCGGCGTGTATGGGCCAATCACATCATCATTCAACCGCGCTGGAAAGATTTTGTGACTAGGGTGACGGATGAGCTGAGTCGGTATACGATTTTTGTAAGAGCAGTTTATCTTCTTCCCACTACTTTTCTTACGAACGAGTAGTCGACGGTAATACTTACTGCGAACCTGGCTTTCCTCGCCGTACCAGGTTTGACGGCTCAATCACAAGTCATCATCTATGGTTCGGCACTTACGACAATCAGCTCGATTGTGCTATCATTCGTGTTATTGAATGTGTACGCTAACCCAAAGTTTGTCGATCCTACAACTGCAGTACGTCTCCTGTCGTATTTCTGCTACATAGCTGTTACTTCGGTTGCAGGCAACCATCATGTTCCGCATAAGCCACAAGCTTGGAATTCCTTATCTTGCAATCACGCACAGCCTGCCCATGGCTTTATTGATCTGGTCGTAAGTCTTGGTCGTTACATTCGCTGCAAGCCATCACCTTTCCCTTTCAGAATCGTCCTCTTTTTCATCGCTCTGGCCTATTACATTTTCGCCCAAGTGCACCTAGTCACCCGCATAATTTTCAGTGTTGCGTATTTCATTATCATCGCGTTTGGTGCATTGAGTTGCATGATATTATTGTTCTTTGCCAGAGGTGCTTAATGGTAGAGGGGGCGGGCTGCGAGTCAGTTGCTGACCTTATGCCTTACGTTCAACACATACCATTTTACTATCCTCTCCTGGTTTACCTTTACTTCAAAGATCAGTCCATTATCACTATTGGTTGGTTCGACTACAATCGTGGTACTTAGCCCTGAGTGATGTGCACGATTCAGATCTCGCCTTACCTAAGTCAACCTACCTAAAGTTAGTAGCGTATTACTGTTGCCTCACGCGCTCCAACATGTCGACTTGGTGCCCACTACGTTGCTTCAAGTTCTTACTTTCATTGGCCATACGGTTACGCTCAATCTCGGTGACCGCTGGTTGTGTTGCAGCGTTCAAACGACTTGTTTCGTTCTGGCGCTCAATCCGGAGACTCAAGGCGACTCTTTTCGTGGGGGTGCCATCTTCCATCTTGTGTTCAGAGGCTACCTACCCCCCGGTGACCAATCGCCATGTGATGATTCAATTGCCGGAAATAAAGCCTTTGGGCCCTTCTCAACCTCTTAGCACACCAGCTCCGACCCACAGATCCGTCAGTCCACAGGCAGCCGCGACCGAGTTGGTTACTAGATACTTGACGCGGTCCGCGCCCACGTGGAACGTGCAACCTGGAGTTGCTGACGGTATGACACGATACGCTGAGCGTAAAAACGATGGGTATGGCATGATTGCAAAGGCTCCGCTCGACACTCACATGAGATCCTAGCAAATTTACCAACATTCGGATCCCTGCTGGAAGGGAGAGTCTCACGTACGTCCCTCGCTTCACCCTACATATTCTCATCTCACTGTCTTGAGAACTTCAGACAGCCACCACCGCCATCCGGGTGGCAAAAGTTCGTTCATCCCGAAGGAAATCTCTTCTTTTGTTATCCGGAGTTGGTGTGGCTTATCTATTTTCCCTCTGTTTCCTCGGGCTGACCTTTCCTCAGCGACTCTTTACCGACGCATACATCACAGAGGAAAATGCCCTCGGGGATGACATTGTATTTTCTGCAAGTCATCTTATCCGTGAAGCCACTCAAAAGAATCTCTTGGATGATCAAACGGAACTCGTACTGAATGTAACTTCTAGCGGAGTTGGTAGACAGACGTGTCATTATTACTTCGTCAACCACGTCAATCGCCGTCTCTTTTGGCTCACTGATGTGAGAATAGGGAAACTGTTTCGAAAAACGTTCAAAGGAGTTACTCAACCAAACCAGCTCGGTGGGTCTTGACACGCCTGATAGTTCATTTCTAACATGTGGATAGAATATCTTCTTGAGGGATACTATTGGTACATTCCCTTCTGCGCACCTTAGGCAAGTCTCTGGACCGCACCGCCATCTAGTGCTTGCTAACTTGAGACTCAGTAACCATCTCAACCTGTCACCCTTTAGGTCTCACTGCCAATACTATCCTCATAATCGCCACTTTCCCAGGGAAATATATGACTAGCTACGAGGGATGGTGAGCTACGCCAAAGCTGGTGTGTGTCACGTAGATCACGTTCGCGCGGGTACTCATAATGTTCAGATGTAACCACCTCCGATGGCTCTCTGAGCCCCTTCGCCCATGATGGGTTGGATTCAATACTCGAACTCGTCAAGTCATTGCCAGGTGTGTACTTCGTGATTCCCATCTTGTTCATCACGCCTGATGGATTGCGTAGATAGCTCGGATTCCCAGACTGAGTACAGCATCTGTATTGTTGGTAGGTCGATACCTTTCTGTCATCATGTGACGCTCATTTTTTAAGCGCGAGTGATGTCCCTGTTCGGTGAGCATTCCGTCCTATCGTGGCTATCTGTTTCGTTATCGTTGACTGGCAAACCAGCTTCCAACAAGTTCGTCAATTTCCATGGACAAGAATGTGCACGCCTTGATGCGGACGTATACATCTTTGGAAAAGACGAATGGGAAGGTCGCCCAATTTTCAAGATCATCAACATCCTGCTGTTTGGAGCACTCGGGGAGCATGCTCTTCGGTTGCGGCGCGTTTGGGCCGATCGCATCATCATCCAGCCACGTTGGAAAGATTATGTCACGAGAATGACAAACGAGTTGAGTTGGTATACAGTCATCGTAAGAGTCTTTTATCTCCCTTGCATGCCTTTTCTGATATCCATCAGTCAACGGTAATGCTCATTGCGAACTTTACTTTCCTCGCTGTACCGGGAGTAGTTCATACTCCAACGTTTCCTTCGACCGCGTCGCAGATTATTCTCTGCGGTTCAGTACTTACGGCCCTTGCCTCAATAGCTGTGTCGTTTGTATTGTTGAAAGTTTACAGCAACCCGGAACTTGTGTTTGCTAGTAATGCGGTGTGTCCACCAGTATATCATCTCCGAGTATCGAGTATTGATCCTAGTACGATAACTTTTTGTAGGCCAACACTCTGCAGAACACGAGCAGGAAGTTGGGATTACCCTTTCTTGCGATCACCCACAGCTTGCCCATGGCCTTGCCGATCTGGTCGTAAGTCTTCTAGTTCTGCTTGTTCCAGTTGATCACATGTTTTTCAGGTTTACCCTTTTCCTTGTCGCTCTGGCGTACCAGATCTTTAGTCTTAACCATCTCGCCGTTGTCGTAGTCCTTGGCGTGGCTTGTCTTATTCTCTTCCTACTTGGTGTACTGAGCCTCATCACCTTGACCTCATTTGCTGGAAGAGGCTAGTTAGCGCGTATCGGGGCTCACACTGTTCGGTGCCTGATCTTTCACGAACGTTCAGTTTCATTGTGGATGGGCGTCAAAGACATTTCTGGTGTTCAATCAGACTTTTTTTTTCCGTATGGTCGTGAACCGTTTCGCAGCATATATAACTACCTACATTCGTTGTGCAGAAACAAAAGGAAGAAATGTGCATTGTTTTTACATGCTGTGAACAGGCGCGCGTAGATAGAGAGTGGGGAGGGACGGTGGGTGGAATCAGTCGTACTGGGTAGAGTGAGCTACGAGAACAGATGGACACTTCGGTCGACGCCGAGGAAACCCGCGGCTGTTGAGATCATAATGAGGCTATGTTGTGGGTAGATGCAACTATACAGCAGAGCGAGGGAGCGACTGAGGACGAGACGATGATGATAGTGGCATAGAATGAGAGGAACCAGGCAGGTTAGGCCGCTCGCCTGGAATGGCTGGTGACTGCGCTCGTGCCTCTCTGCGCCGTAACAGCGTGGTAAAAACTGCCAAACACCCAGGTTCCTGAACTTCCTGTTCATGGCTCGAAATTGAAGACTCGTCTCTGGTGGTACTTAATGCCTCCCCGACGGTTCGCTAGTTTCGTCAGTAATACATATTTATACGGAAGATTGGGAACTCACATCACCGACTTTAGCTCCCGCTACGAGTTCTGTTTTGCCACCCGCAAACATCTCTGACTGGGCAGGATCACGGCAACCGTGGTCAGTGTGTGGGATGCCATCCTTCTGTCGCCGTAAATATTTCTTCATCTTTGCAAACCGGCCGCCTAAGCGGGGAATTTTGGCTTGATCCAACAAGTCAACGTCGACATTGTCATTCGGCTCAGGTGGTGTGGTTGCCTGCTACGCGGAATCAGTACGGAGTATATGCCAGTATAACAAGTGCAAACCTCCTGGGAAGATGGCTGGGGTGCCGAGACGTCCTCTTGCGCAAGCTGGAGGGGGACTAGTCAAAACCACAAAACGAAAAAGAAGGAGAGTTAGCTTACTTCAGCTGGGTGCTGCCCACCTTTGTCGTGATGGAGGCTTGGCTCGGCGGGAGCATCAGGCACAGATTGCTCTGAATCTGGTGACGACTCCTACTCGGAGTCAGCACGGAAAAATGACAGTATCCGGTATAGTGTACTGACCGAGTCGAATTCGTAGTGGAGTTTCTTCTTAGCGCGTGCTTTGAGATCGAATGCCTGTTTCCGCATAATCGATGAGTCTTAAGCACATAAAGAAAAAGCTACGGATTCGGAGAGGTTACCTTATCGAGGGCATTCGGATCGTCGACATCGAAGTAAATATCCCTTAGATTTGGGCGATCAATCAGGTCACTTCACGATATCAAGCTAGAAACATACAGATCAAGCAGCTCCTGAAAAAGATCTCTGTGCTGATCGAAGTACACGACTGTACTCCGTATTCCATTCACCGTCCCGGAAGCATCGACCCTTGGAATTAGAGCCTCCATCTCAGTCAACGCATCCAAGCACCCCTGAGGGTTTGTCTTGGTGAACTGCTGTCGGAGAGAACCACCACTCCCAGATGAATAGAAATCATCAAGGATGACATTAGAAGCGTATGTGATTCGTCCTAGGTTTTCATAAAGCTGCATGAGGGACTCTTCCGTATTGTCACCATGCGTGATATCGTCGGCCGCTGAGAGTACCCTCCCAGACGCTAGGATAAGGCGAAGCACTACTGTAGTGTCATCCATAGTGTTTTTTCGGATGTCGTGGGGAGTGGAAGTGCAAGCGTTAATTGGGAACAACAGGCGCCCTCATTTGACCATTGTTGTCTAGTGGTTCCCGCCATCAACGCGTTGCAAGCATGTGCCGTACGCTTCCATTAAGCTGAGAGTGAACCTTGGTAAGGGACTAAAATATCACACCTCACGACAAGCCCTGGTTTCGGATCTCTCGTCTGTTCTCTCTCGTAGTGCGGTTACTGGCAGCTGGGCTCGTTTATGATGGAAGGAAAGCCCGAGGTAGGTTGGTTCCTGGCAACATGAGTCCGCTCGTCAGGCTGAATGTGGTGTTTGTGCGCGCAGATTGAATGGAAGCTCCACGTCGATATAGAAGCGTTGATAAACAATATTTTGACCGACTATCCGGGGCCATTCGATAGTTTGTTGCAATGCTGACATACGGCGTTTTGCTGATTCTGAGTTGCTAGTGTTCCGGGAGTTGATACAGAATGCTGATGATGCACGAGCGGAAAACATAGAGATATGTTTCGAAGTGGAAAACAGTGATCAACAAGACGGCTGTCTAGGCAATAAGGTGAGATGCCTTGTAATGACGCTCTCGACGTTAATTTCTTTTGATAATAGGTGCACAGGTGGGTCATTCGGGACGACGGAAATGGCCTGGTTGGCAGCCAGTGGGAGAAGCTCTGCAAGATAGGTAAGTTATATATTATTTTAGTAGACATAACTTAAGCTACGATCTATCTACCTATAGCTTGCGGAAACAAGGATGCAAACAAAGTCGGCACTTTTGGAGTCGGTGAGTGGGTCGATGGTCATCTTCGAGCTCGGAAGCAACTTCAGTGTGTTGCAGGCTTTTATACCGTCTTCGGCGTGTGCGATGACCCTGTTCTGAGGTCTAAACGTAAGACATTTCTGTTCAGTCTAAACGATGTTAGTGAGATGTTTCTTCAATAGGCCAGTATCTGAAATTGTCTAGAAGGGGGCAGTCTGGTACGCCAAAATTAGCATAAAGATCGCTCAAATCACTCATGTTCAGCCCCATACGACAGAGCGCGGCACTATACCAGACTCTATGCTTGATGATGGATGGACATCCGTTGAGCTTGTCCTCAAGAAAGACTGGAGGGACCGGTTGCCAGATTTGCTTGGCCTGGCAAGGTTCCTCATTTCTTCAATAACATTCTTGGAAACAGTCAACACTATTTCGGTCTCCCTTGCGAAAACGCCCATCCTGCGCGTCTGGAAGAAAGTTGATCTTGGTCTGCAGGTTGACATCCCGTTGACTAAGAGCAGTTCAGGGATAATGGGCATCAGGTCGATCGACTTCGCCAGTATGTGCCTCACCTTACCTTGTTGCTCCTTCCTGAAGTTCTCTGTATAGAACAAGTTGTTTCGGTTTATGTCATGGGGAAGGAGTTCTTTCCGGAACCGAGTGCAAGTTGCGGCGAAAATACAACGGGTGTCGAAGACTTCGAATTCTCTCCTCGGGCTCCAGATCAGATGACGTTTGCTCAACGGAACGGAACGAAAGTGGAAGGAACATTTGAGGTTGCTTATGGTCTCTACACCGCACAAGTAGACGCTCCGAAGGAGAGAGTAGGAGAGGCACAGTCAGTCATGAAAGATCCCTCATGCGATTTTCTGTGCAAGGCCGTATACGTGCGTACTCTTAATGCTTTGAGCTCGTGAGCTATGGCCTTACTCCTTGTTGTAGTTTGATGCCGAACAGCAGAAGGCTGCGGAAGGAAGCTTGATACGACACCTTTTCGATGGGTCAGACGGAGTCCTTCCACAAAATAACAGGTAGAAATATCTTTCGCTATTTTCCGTGGCTTCACTCATAGCGAAACAAGTGGGCGCATTTTTATAGTAAGAGGATTGGCTTTCTGGTAATTCAGGTGGTCACATACGGTTGTAGGGCCAGAGCACCAAAGAGCCTACAGGCATCGGAGTGCACATCGCAAGCAAGCGCATTGTTCCTGATATGTTGCGTGGTTCCGTTCGCTTAACGTGGGTTTTCTTTCTGGCTTTGCATCGCGGTGACGCTGACTTCATTGCAGAGATAGCCAAGCTAGTGGTATGTGCAAGTAACGCTGCATCACATTCTTAACTAATACAAGAGCGATAGAATGGAATAAGTCGATTTTAGAAACAGCTGGAGTTCTGGCGAAGGCCATCTACGAGCGAGAAATGAAGATCGCAGAGTCGCAGACCGCCAATCCAGAGATTGCAAAACAGTTGGGTCTGCGGACCATGCAGCGATTTGCGTTCGACCGGCTCCCACCCAGTGAAACGTCGCCCACACTCTATCTCAAATCCGGTTTCTTCGCTGCCTCAACGCAGAGCGTATTGTCTAACTCCGGGATTCTGGATGTCTCGCGTATCAGGCTATATGACGAAAAGCTACACTCTATTCTCAAGAACATCCCGTATCTTGCCCCCGAACTCTTGTCAGAACAGCAGAAAGTGATCGAAGAGGAGTGGCGGATCTCGACCATCAAACCCAAGGACATTTCCAGCGAATTTATTCACGGCAACCTCTCTGAAGAGGGTATGGAACGCTTTTTCGCTTGGTGGGACGATGTCACGAAAGACGAGACGCTACGAGCAAGTGAACAGCAGAAAAAAGATTTCTTCAGGAAGCTTCGTAATGCTGGCCGGTTGAAATGTGAAGTATGCGGGTCTATTGAATTGAAGGACATTCAATGGTACACGCAGCTCGCTCACCGAAAGGAGCTTCTTCCTCCCAAGACGATCTATCTCTCCAGAGCGCAGAACCATGCCAACTACTTCGATTTCTTTGAATGGAAACCACTGGATCCCGTCGATTGGTTGGCATATGCTTGTAAACTCAATCACGCCAATCCCGAGTCAAGGTTAACCTGGGATAAAGTACTCGACCGGTACGGTGAACGATCGGTTAATGGACTTATGCTAAGATATTGACGGGCCACCTCCAGATTAGAAGGATCGACAGAATATACGAACGACCGTTTTCTACTGTGCCTTGCAGACATGGTGGCGAAGAAACGTCTGTCAGACCAGGAGATCGAAGACCTGAGGAGGAGGAAGGTCTTCGATTCCAAAAAACATGGTAAATGCGTCCCAACGGAGCTGCATCAACCAGATGCGCTAGGTGGCAAACTCCTTAAATCTGATATTCCGATCCTCGCTCTGGATGGGGTGAATGGCGTTACTTCAGACCTCCTGAAAAAGTTAGGTGTTAGGGGGTATCCGCCACTCGCAGAGGTCGACAAGTGGCTGGCCACCTCGGACAAAACAACGTATGATCTCGCCATCCAGTGTCTTAAAGAAAATGGCACGAAGTATAACGAAGAGGCCAGTGGACTTGATATTGCCTTCATCCCCGCCGAAAGTGGGATATTAGCCCGTCAGGATGAGGTACATTTGACAAATCTTTCACTGCTTGAATCGGTCATGTACTGACCACATCGCAATAGGTGTTCTCGTGTCCTAGCGGAGAAGAATTGATGTTTCGGGTAATGATCCACGGTCTTAAGAACGAAACGGCTAGTGTGGAGATGACCTGGAGATGGCTCAACCATCTCTCACAGTACACTGAACGTTCGTTTTGTTTTTTACAAGCAAGGAAACTACGTTAAAAGCATTTTCTCAGATTTCAAGCCAGGACAATTGGACGAACTTAGAAAAGTCCAATTTGTTTCATTCGCCGAGCCTCACCTGCTGACTACCACTCGTCAATGTCTGGAAGACTGTCTTCCCATGCCATCATCCATTCTTGGGCATAAACCTCACTTGCAACATGTTTTACCATTCGTGGAACTTGGTGGTCACGGAAATCTGGCCACCCGGCTCGCGAAAACAGAACTACCCATGGCGTCGGATATTGCCCGGGCGATGGTAACTTGTCCCAAGGGTTTTTTGCGACTGGCAGGTATCGATAGGTGTGTAGCTTCATGATCTGACACAGTCGAAGGTACTCACATGCAACTAGTTACGAGAATGACCTTCGAGACATTTCCAAGGAATTTGACTCGTTTCGTAATGAACTTCAAGAAGACATGCGTGCGTCCCCTATCTTGCTTGGGCAACGCACGCGAGATGGGTCCTGTGAGAAAGCGCTCAGAAAGGCGTGCGAGATTTTCATAGGCGGCGATAAGGAGAACTTCGCCGACTTTTGTCATTGTGTTTTCGTAGCTCCGGACGGTCTCAAAAGTGAGTGCTTAGATCGCTGCTGTGGTTGAGCAACTTCCAATCCATCCGTTCAACAGCGTTGTACGAGAAACTGGGCTCGAAGCCATTGGACAGTTACGTGACATACAATGTTTACCCTACGAACGTGGGAACTTCACCTCCGCCACTCACTCCTCAAGACGTTTTGGATTGCGTGAGTACCTTTACGGGCGATGAGCTAGCACAAGAACGGCAGTTCGATACCTTGAGCTCCAAGCTTTTGGTGAAAACTTGCCAGAAACTTCAACTGGTGAAAGCGCTCGACCGTTCGTTGGGCCTCGTGTCGGAGAATACGCAAACTCCCGCTCCTCGCGAGGTCACCGCCGGGTTCAGGGAAGGCCCAGATGATTCGATTACCCTTTGGGTTGTAGCCGGCCATGAGAACATGAACACCGAGTATGTCATGAGCATTCCAATAATCACTGATGCTGACTTGGTTGCATAGTATCGCGACTGCCCTCTGCCGAAAGCTGCTCAAAACTTATTCACGAAGAGATGTGTTGGCGATGAAGCTGCTTCTCGTAGATCCAAAGAGCCGCGTGGTTGACATTGGTAAGCTCCCCCACTTCGTTGCCAACACATTCTGAGACTTTCAACCTCTAGGTGGAATAGGGACAGTCGCATTGGAAACCCCGAATGATGTTCAATGCGTGGAACCAGAAGGTAGTCTCTGCTGTTGGAAAGTATCATAGAGTCCTGACCTGATCTCCCCGAAGGTCAAGGGGACAAGTCCTTGAGAGGTCCCCGGGTTGCGCCGTTACCTACAACCCATACGACTCTATGGAGACGATTGAATCTGTTTCGAACGAAACCTAGTAGAAGATACTCGGTGGTTTCAAACCGCCTTGGTGAGCTACGTGTTCTTTGGATGGAATATAGCTTGACAGTTTCACAAGACTCCATTGAATTGGCGCAACAAGCCATCGAACCAATGTCACAAAGCGGAGATCCATCTGAGGAATCTCAGAAGTTACTTAGAGTGTCACAAGCTGGGTTTAAGAGAAAGGACATCCGGTGCAGGCAACTTGACACAGAGCCTAGAGAAGATAGTGAGGATTACTTATCCTCTCCCAAAAACTGATATACGATCGTCTCGCAGGGTACTTCGATAGGTATAGGGAGAAGTATAGCATCATGTTTGTCTCGGAAAGTGAGTACGAACAGATCCATGTAGGCTGACACGTTGCTCAATGTAAATCTTACTGGCAGAAGAGTCACAAGATCGGCACAAGCCACCCGAGGCGACGGTGGAAAGATTTGTGCAACTCGTCATCAACCTGGCCAATGTATTCGGAGTTGACCCTTGTTCGACGTTGCGCATCCTTTGGAAGCCTACAGACCACTTACTGATGGCCTTTAACCGCCAGCAAAGATATATCTATCTCAACCTGGCGCATTATTCCAAACACCGTGCGTAGTCCTCCTGATTAGATGACGTAAGCGAGAATTAACGCGCAATAAAGACTACGACCGCAAGGTCGACGAGAAGAGAATCATCATGGATTGGTATGTTAAATTTTTACATAGCATCCATCGTACTGACTGTAAACGCCACTCCTCGCGGCGTTTGCGAAGGTACCTCATCTTCGCACACGAAATCGCCCATAATGTGTCATTCCAGCATGACGAAAACCACGAGAGAACTTTCGCTGGACTTTGTGTATCTCACCTAGACGCCCTTCGTAAACGCTTCCCACACGAGCCACTGCTGGGTTCGATGCCTCGGAAACTCCAAGAGACTCTGAACGCTGAGCCGGATATCAGCATGTAGAGAACGTATATAGCCCGTTCGTAGGACAAGATTGATAAATGCTTCGGTGACCCCACAGCGTTGAGTCTGAGTCTGTCTGCGAGATTAACTGCCAGCGTGTGGTCCATGATCATGATTCAGTTTAGCGTCATGCTGGAACGAGCTGATCTAATGCGGCGAACCTGAACACTTAGAGAGGGAAACAGTTCAGGGGAGAAGAGTATTAGACGCCATACCAAACTTGAACATTTGATCACTGACGAGCTGAATAAATCGAAAGTTGTAGGGCAGCTGTGCGGCGAGAAAGTCGCGAGTGACTAAAATTTCCCGCTTGTAGCGATTATACTTTGACACACCCACACGCTGCCAGCTGGCCCTTCCTAGTTACACCTGATTCCTGTGTTGCCTTGTCGTTGAAGGATGGAAAGGAACGGCAACCAATTCAAACCCCGCCCCTCTTAGTGGGCTGCCCTCATCATAGCTCTCAGATCGATCAATTTTAAATCGTCTCCCCATCAGTCACAAATTCGTCCGAACGAATTGTACTAATCCCGAGTCGTTTTCTCATCTTTAGCCTGTAAGTTTAACTGTAGCTCTGCTAGGGTCGAAATTGAATGTAATTGCGACGCGCTGTAGAATGTCCAGGCAGTTGATTTATGCCGATGACGCATCGTTGAGTTTATGGCGCAAGGGTGATCTGATGTCTGCTCTCTCGTCCTTTTCTCGGTCGACGCAGGACGGTGACTACCACAGGCTCGCAAACCTTGCCATTGTCAAAGCCCGTTTACAACAATGGAAATTGGCAGAGCGGGATGCGCGCGCGGTACCTCTCATCGTCCTTTCTTTGCGTATATTCTGATTTCCTTTCTATACAGTCTATCCGGGTTCGACCAACGATTTTAGGTCATATCGCGGTGAGCTTCGCGCTTGGTGGTCAGGGCGAAGACCAGCTTCCTGCTGCAAAGCAGGAATTCAATCGTGTATTTTTGCACAAGGAGTCCACGAACAACTGTCTTCTCCTACTCATCAAGGTATTCTACAGATTTACATCGTCCACTTTATTGCTGATAAACCCATCTCGCCTCGTAGTCTATCATCATCTTCCTCGCCGGAGGGCGCAATGAGGCCACAAGGCGTGTGATGGACCTGATAGAAGCATGTCAGGAAGCCGATGAACCGTTGTGCCGCGTTGTTCAGGCACGTATGCTGGCGTGTACATTGCCTGAGCACTCTGACAATCCTCTGCAGGCACAGATGCAGTTTCTTGTTGGGCAGGCAGCTCAGGATGAAAGAGATTATGAGAAAGCGTTGGGATCATTTACTAGAGCGAGAGATTTGACGCCTTCCTCGAAGGTTCCAGAGTTCGATACCATATCACTGGTTTGCCGCTTGCTTGAATGTGTCTCCCGATGTTCATGATTCGAGTCAGATATTTGGATGGAATTTCGACTCGTTGTTACTCCTTATCCGTCAACAAACATGCGAGGCGCTGTCCGCGATGTCTCGAATGACCGAAGCCGCAGAGTCATTACGGGGTTTGTTAAACGAGTTTGAGGTAGAGGTGGCGGCAAGTGAAACACTGAGTAGTTGGCTTCAAAGTGCGTTCTTCATCGACGTCTACTTCAATTTTGTTTCGTTAATAATATCAACTGAGCTAACTCAAACGTTTCCAATAGTCTTCCGAGGGCGCTGCGTCAAGCATCTAGCACAACTGGGTGACACCGCGGCGGACTCAAAGAACTACGAGGGGGCCATAGTATATTATTCGGATGCGTTGTCCCTCAATCCCCTAAACGGGGCGGATCTCATCATCAAGCGGAGCAAGGTGCGAACTTTGAAGGAATTGTGGGAAAATATCTTCACAGATGCGAACATTGAGGTGTGTGTTGTGTCGTATCCGTTATGCTTTATTGATTAATCGTCCCTATTTGTAGGTAATCAAAAGTGATCCGTCATCAGGTAAGCGATAAGAATGCCGATACGGATTGCAACGACCAAACACTTTTTTCCAGACTTCAGAAGGGCTTGTTTTGACAAGCTTCAAGGCATCGGTGATCAGGCCTTGAAAGATAAAAACTACGCCGAAGCCATCGGGCAGTACACGGCTGTGGAACCCTTCCTTGGTGATCTCGAACAAAGACACGAGCTATTCCTGAAGCGGAGCGAAGCACACGCGGAAATTGATCCACCGAATTGGAGAGAGGCATTGCAAGACGCGGAAGAGGTACGATTGTCTTTGCGTATCCATGCCGCCTCTTTGATCATATACACCTTTTCTGCCAGGCAATCAAGTTGAATCCCACATCTCCCTGGGGCTATGACAGGAAGCATGTAGTGCTGTACTCGCGTCGACACTTCCGTGAAGCGGCCGAGGCACTGGATGAAATGATCAAATCACTTCAGTATTCCAGGGACGCCAAATCAACCCGTAAGAAATTGTTTTGCTACGCAATATCTCATGTTATCTGAAAAGATCGTGTTGACAGAACTACGGGAAGAAGATGTAAAGCCCTTTGAGACAAGGAGACTGGTAATCACAGTCGTCGAGGAAACCCTAGCTGACGTACGGCCGTATATTCTGATCAACACGGAAAGTGGGCGTCTATGCGACAAACAAAAGCAAAGAGAGGCATTCAGGGCACATCCCCAGTACAGAAAACTCGTTTTATCCCGGGCGTCAGAGGTCGTCCCCGATGGCGCCTGGAAAAGAGACGTTGAGGGCTACTTCCGCTATTCTACGTTCTCCCGTACCTGGGAGGATCAAGGCGAACCCGAATTCCGCGCCGTCGAAAATAAGTCAGTGGACAGTCTCCCGGAGTCATTTCCAAACACGAAGCTGCAGACGTTCTGTAAGAAAACTCACGAGCACGGTTACATGTGGGCTTGGAGTGACACTTGTTGTATGAACAAGGCCGACAGAGAGGACTTGGACGTGTCACTGCGGTCCATGTATCGATGGTATGATAGATCGTCGCTCACGATAGTGCACCTGAAAGGTGTACTTCATCAGCTGGAGGTCGATCTAGACACAGTTTTGGATATCTTGGATAAGCTGCTGGAGGAGTTCGTGAAGTGCAGGTGGAACAAGCGTGCATGGACCCTGCAAGAGTACTTCGCATCCAAGGTTATCCACTTCTACACAGAAGACTGGAAACCATATCTCCCGCCCTCCAACGAGGAATGCAACGTGTCACTGAGCTCGATGCAGCCAGTCTCGCTAATCTGAAACCAGGATCCGCCGAAGTGCGCAGAAAACTCCGCCTGGCTGCGAAGCGTGAAGCCACGAGGAAGGAGGATGTTGCCTACTCTCTGCTAGGTATATTCAGGGTCACCATTGAAGCCATCTACGGCGACGATGAAGCGCCTCGCGCCCTTGGTCGTCTTTTGGGGGCTTTGCTCACCCAACCCGCTGACGTCAATATATTGGATTGGACGGGAAACTCGTCTGAATACAATACACGCCTCCCCGACGAGATCACCGTATACCACAAGTCAGAGTCTCTCCACATTCCCAATCAGCTCGACGAGGAGACGCTGGCAACTCCAATCTCGACCATGCGATCCAGTATGTCCGACGAGGAACTCGGCTCAGCTATGAAGCTTCATGACCGTCTCATCGATATTGCACCACCAGAACTCCACCACGGTCGTCTCAAGCTGCCATGCATTTTGTTCCCCGTATCATCCATCGATCGGGACCCGATCTCTCATCGATACACTGTATCATTGCTCGGCAAGGTCGAGATCACCACAAAGGACGACCTGTACAGCGCACGCAACATGTTCTTTGCAAATCCGTGGTTCAAATGCCTCATGGACCCGGGTGTTCCCTTGTCGGAGACCGCGCGACGCGAAAGTGCGCTGAAGCTGCTCGCTGCCCTGAGATAGCCGTTTGGCGCGCTCTTGGTCGCTTGGACCTCCTGCGATTATGTGCGTGTCGCCGCTGACAGCCTGATTATGGTGCAGATGCGTGAGGATATTTCCCCGGAGCAGCTCATAGAAAACGTACGTGTGTTGTACATTCGTTAGTGGCTTCTATCGTCTGCGAGCGTTATGGTTACTGGATTTTGTCGTGTTTGCTTTCGTCGTCAGGCTGTTAGAATCTTGTTACTGCTTTCCTCCCCGCTTTTACCGTATGTATTCTTCCATTTCTCTTTACCATTGTTGTACGAGATGGGATGGAGTAGAAATCCTCTTTTTCAACTCCCGTATTTATAGCACGATAATCATTCAGTGCATTGCTGCTTACACCTTTACCCGTACTAAGGGACTACGCCCTCGCGAGAAATTCCACTCGAAGCCAGGAACTGCTGTTTTTCCAACGTAGAATCGCTAGCCTCAGGAATTAGCGAGGCAAACCACAATCGGCGTACGCAGGTCAATGCAAAACGCTTCAATTGTTGGTCCTTTACAATTGTTGACTTGTCAGGTCCTAGACATCTGGAGTTACACTCTGTATTGACACATACATGGCAAAGAGTGCGATGCATTACAAAGTGGACAATGAAACGGAAGGAAGGCACGTCCACCCAAGAGAAAGCTCCCGTGGACGAGATACCGTTCACGACCAGAGGGACATGCTCTGGGCGGTAGACCTCCTACTTGTGTGCGTGTGTCCCTCCGGCATAGCAG
This sequence comes from Xanthoconium stramineum, assembly GCA_038090315.1. Taxonomy (NCBI): domain Eukaryota; kingdom Fungi; phylum Basidiomycota; class Agaricomycetes; order Boletales; family Boletaceae; genus Xanthoconium; species Xanthoconium stramineum. The sequence goes on along the minus strand of JBBPMO010000197.1, from coordinate 2,208 downwards.
GGCCTTGTCACTACATTTGACATAGTTCGTGCGTTAAAATCAACTATAACGGTTACTGTTCGTCAGTATCTATTATGGTTGACGCCCAAAGAGGGCATGCCCTATGTGGCCCGGTCCCTCGAGGATGTAAACGTGTGAATGATTCAGCACATCTCCGAGCCAGCCGTTTAAGAGCTGCGCGCAGAAATATATACTCTAAATACCATGGACAGCGGAGACGACCGTTAGCTCACACTCTGACGAGAAGAAAACGAGACTCCTACTAGAAAAATGGACGTGAAGTGACGTCGATAGCAGCAGTGAGCGTTGCAAACTCTTTAGGATGGTGGTAGGGATCTATGCCATCGGCTACCAGACGGTTACGCCTGCCAGTATGAATTCTTTGCTTCCCAATCCTGGTATATGGTTGAACCGTTTCCCTCCATTTGAGCGCGCCCAGGTCCACTTGATCGACAATGAACCACTGGGGCGGCGGGATGTTTGGGAGGATTGAATATGGTATAGCAGAGCGAGATTCAACAATGAGACCACACTATGCCACTTTGAATGTAGTTGTGAGAAAAGCTGCATGCCTGGCTACAATCCAATCGCTCGGACTTCGAACCTTGTTACGCAAGTTCTCTCCTGACATTAGAAATGTTAATCGAGCCAATCGGAAGATTGGACTAGAACTCTCAAAGCTCTCGGATGCGGTTCACCGGGTGATGCGTTGCGAATGCGGTGGCGATAGCTGTGCGAACATGTCTTACTGTCTGACTTTTCAGGACGGGTCACGAGAAAATTATGTAATTTCAAAAGCCCTCAATCTTTGCTCGACCATATCTCCTCAACGCCCAGCCAGGATCCCTCGGAAACAACACCATTTGACTCGGAAACCTCAGGAGAAGAGGCACCGAGAGGTTCGAAGAAGCAAATATCAAAATCTCACTTTTCAGTTTTTCATGCCATTGACGCGTTATTCACAACCCGAAGTTGTGATTCAAGTTGTTTTTTTTCTACAATGTTCCTACGCCGCCAGCCTTCCTAAAAAGGACGGTAAGTCGCACTTACTCCTCAAGTTGTTGCCACATCCATTGTACAAAAAATCTGAGCCAAGTCTGGATAACTGAGACACACCGTATTCATATTCCTTCTCTTTTCCGCTTACATATTGAGATCCTTAAATTGTCAAGTTCTCATGTCGTCACTCCAGCTGCATCCCCAAGAACCTAGAGGCTGCTCGCGCTCTTGCTCTGTGCTGCGACGACATGTCCTTCCCCTCTCAGTTCTTTGATACCTTGGCTTTTATTCCGTTTATCCTTCCCCCCGTGCTTGGATATTTCGTTTTAGCGGTATTGACTATCACCCCGAAGACGCACACTCTCCGAATGGCTTTATGGCCAGTTCTCGTGCTATTCGCCGTGCGGGCGGCGGTATTTGTAGACTTGGCAATGGGTGAGTCTGGCGGGCAATTTCGCAACGTGTTATTTGCAGTGAGCGTCTCTTTCCACATCAAAACTGTGCAGATGGCAGACTCATGGTCGTCCCCACACCCCCAGTTTTCGATGTTTTTCATAGTCACCCGCACTATGGATTGGACATCAGCAAAGGAGCCGTTTGTGCGACACGTGCGTCCTGTCAAGGCTTCCACGTCAACAATCATGGACGGCCTCGACCTCGCCTTAACCTTGCGTGGTTATGGTTGGAACTGGCTACGCGGGGTTCAATTTCCACATGAAACCCGACCAGCCGACCGCACAACATTTATCCTTCATGTAATTCTGTCCGCAGCTTTCCATTCCATCGTCTGTGGCGTCCTTCACATCGCCATCCGATCCTTTTCCCCAAGGGGATTTGGGTCCCGTTCTGGAGCATCCATCTTTGACGATACGATTTCATCCTACGTGCGATATCTCCGAGCCAGCATCATCTCACTCTTTGCCATGTACGCGATCATGGCTGGTATCCAGATGTGCTACGACACGTGTACCTTGCTTGGCGTGCTCGTCCTTGGACAAGACCCCGCACAATGGCCGCCAGCTTTCGACGCCCCTTGGCGCGCGACGTCGATGGGCGATTTCTGGGGACGCAGGTGGCACCAGTTCTTCCGCCACATGTTCCTCATCCAGGGCGGTTATCCACTCTCCTTTCTTCTGGGCAAGGTTGGCTACGTTATCGGGGCGTTTCTCTCCTCCGGGATCCTTCACTACATTGCAATGACCTCGCTCA